>JALGXP010001240.1:0-15417 GCA_023333625.1 Bothriochloa decipiens
CAAATACTGATGAACTAGCTCCTTGGCTAACAAAAGGACTAATTTCTAAGCTATCCGATGCACTTCTAACATGTTTCATATCAGGTGGAATTAGTGGTAAAGTTTGTGATTGGGTATGATGAAGAGGAAGCCATTCTGTCGGAGCAGGAGCAGGTGATGACCTGTGCTTCTCCACCAAGGGCATATCTACATTAAAACCATTGTATGTGCCACTCATCTCCAACCTCTTGACTGGCATTTCACCATTGGCAGGCTGCGGTATTCTATCAAGTACTGATGGGTGTTGAGGTGCCTGTATTCGCAATGGCAGACCAGTAGGCTTCTGCCAAGGTGGAGCTGACATGGTATCAACTCTCCCATGATCTAGGGTATGTTCAGAATTCTGGTACTCCAAAAGAGCTCCATTCTGAACACCAGAATTGCTTGGATATCTCCTTGTGGAAATGTCAATATGCTGCAGGAGAAAAAGGTGTACTGTGTCAATAGGTGTTCATAGATTCATAAGGAAAACAGTACCATGTTGACAAGTCTGCATATGAATCCTATTTGGTGCATGGACAAAAATGTTCAAAGGGTTTCAGTTAAACATAAGACAAGAAAACAGTTAAATAATGTATACAGTGCCTAAAAACTGCTGAAAGCTACTGGGAAATAATGCAATAGTCCTACTCATGATATGCTTTAAAATCTATGAGTAAACAAAGGCACATAATATTTTACATCAAATTGTGAAATAAAAAAGGAATAAACTACTGGAAAACTACACTTAAAGTTCATTCCCTAACAGCATACAAATGTGATACCACAAAATGTTGTCGCTCTAACTAATTTATCAGCAAACTTTTACCTAACTACTCTTTTGTGCTTTTAGTCAAACAAGGATTGACAAAGGATATATGTCATTTGAAATTTGGCAACAATATCTCCAGATCAGCCAGCTGAAGCATAATATTAGTGCATCTGATGTTATTTGGAGTACTTGCATAGCACATTGTTATCTGTTTTCTAAAGGGCACTGAGCTCTAGGCAGGCAGCAGAGTACAGCATCGTCCGCACAGGATAACTATGTTAGCTAAGGATATGAGCAGGAAAGGAAGGAAGCAGAGTGCACAAAAGGTCATGATCTTGTTGGCCCTTCACTAGCTCCTGCTTCCACAACTCCTCTAGTGGCAGATCTGGCCTAACTAGCTCATAACGCACGCCTGGCCACCTAGCCACCCCAATTGAACTACGCTAAGGCTAGTTGGCGACCAGCCTTTTGGAACAATGCTTTTTACAAATATATCAGAATAGAAAGAAGCAATCCAATTGTGTACTAGAGACCATAATTCTTTTAAAGAAAAAGAAGAACAATTATTTCAGAACTGCAGGAGGTGATGGTAGGCACACAAGGTGTTATGATAATGCTACAATTCACTATTATTTAAAGAGAGATCAGACAATCATACACTTGCAGTTGTAATCCTATCTTCAACATTGAATGGTGAACCATCAACCAATGATCTAGTAGCTTGGCTTGGGAAATTGTGCCTCCCAGCATCAGATTCCAGTAGCCCTGCATTTGCCCCAGGAAATCCAGCTCTCATGGTTCCAGGAGGAAAAGATTGCATGCCACTTCTGACTCGATCAGTCAAAGTTGGACTCATATCCTCCCACGAATACTCTTCTTCCTCTGAAGTTAACCAATTTCGTGCACTAGATCTGCTAGCCATACCATTTGGATCCAGGCGCTGCACTTTAGGAAGTCGCTCATCAGCATCTCGGCCTTGACAATTCCCATATGCATCAATAAGTTCCCTTGCACTTTGCTTCCTGTACTCTTCATCAAGCATACTGATTGTAGGCCGCTGTGCACCATCATCCAAAGCCCATCTTACCCTGCCATTTCGATCAGGCAATTTTCTGGGATCAGGTCCCAGTACAGAATGAGATGGTGGTAACCTCTCTAGTGCTCTCTTGGGGGACTGATTCCTAGGAAACACATCAAGAGGTGGTGATCTGGACAATTTTCTCCTTGAATTGACTAATGGACCATCTAGATTCACATCAGATGAATGTGTGCTCAAGAGATGTGGTGATGTTTCTCTTATTGTTCCGCCAAGAGGTCGAAACGTCTCTTGTTGATCAGGATTATCAGCATACTGTAAAGAAGATTTCTGCCCATATGATTACAACACAGATTATGAGCATCACAAAGTAAACCGGAGGCAGAAATAGCATTTGACAACTTGGATTGAAGGAAAGAAAAAAGCAGATGAGCTACCATGGATGTTGAAGTACTACCACCATCCCAAAAATGTAACATCTTTATATTTCTAACCTAAATTAAATCACTTCTCTAACTTTGACCGAGTGTATAGAAAAATACATTAATGCCTTCAATGCTATGGACTATCAAGACCTATTTCATGGTTAATTTAATGAAACTAATTTGATGTTCTATATATCGGAGCATTTTCCTAAAACATGATCAAAGCTAAAGATATTTTGGAATGGAAGGAGTAGACTTGAGTACTTTGGTTTGCACTTGAGGTGAAATAAAGCATCTAACATTTTTTCAAGGGACATAAAAAGTCAGAGAAATTCAACTGGTTGTTGAAATACTAAATAAGGTACAGAGTTGTAGGAACTCTTGGAAGGAATCAAGCTTATTGGAAGGAAGCATCAGTAACCACAATCCTAAATAAATTGAGCATATATTCCAAAAAAAATCAAGACAAAAGAGTTTTCCTTTTCCATTTTTGGCGAATAAGGAGAGCAAAAGAAACAGAAGAAGTTTAGGAAGCATTCCTACAATGATGTCTGAAAGGCAGGTGTGGAATTGGAGACTGGATGGCAAAATGAGTAATGAGGGGAGGCAATCTAAATACCTGAAACATTGCAGGCTTTCCTCGCAAACTATTCGATGCTAATCCATTTATCAGATCCTCCTGCAAATCAATCGTTTGCAAATTGTCCCGAGCTGCTGACTGGTGCGCCTGATTTTTTAGGAAATAGCGTGGACAAACATCATAAATAAGTTTAAAGTCAACTTAAATTGCATAGACTCTTACGAACACAACAGATTGTGCAACAATACGACACACTATTGACAGTTATTAGACTACAATTATCATGCTTGAACCACAACAAATACATGGTGATTCTAATATCTATACTTGATGTTCACAAGAAGTCTTACCACATTGGCCTGCTTGAACTTATGTTGTGCTTCCAGGTATTTAGGATTTACATGTATGCCATGAGATGACCTAGGAGATAACGACTCTGTTTGATGCAGATTTGTCGATGTGGTGGGACGGTTATTGTCCACGGGAGAAAATTGAAGGTTATCCTCGATGCCGCGAAGCACAGAAGAAGGAAACACTGGCCACCAGGTACGAAAGAGGCGCCTCATTGAAGTATACTGGTTTGGATGAACTCTGTAGTATGCATCAACAAATACACTGTGCAACCTAGTTGCAAAATGCTCTACATATTCCCCGCCTATGTTCTTCACAATACTATCTAGCAGATACAAAGATGGTAATATCTGATCTGGGGGGCACCTGCAAGAATATTGCAGAATAACGATCATCACACAAAAGACCTCTGAAAGTCATAATTTAATTAAAAACCAAGTAATGAGAAACAAAAAACTGAATGAACAGTTCCAAAAAAAACAATGGATTCCCCTGTTTTCATATCGTATTATCGAGGCTAGTCGTATGACCACCGATCAGACGACTAATTGCGATTAGTCATCGATCAGGGTTGATTAGTCGGTCCTGATTGGTCTAGTCGGCTAGTCGGACATTTAGTCATCCTTGTGGCTGGATGACTTGATCGACCATGTATATACTACATATATATGATATAAATATATATAATCATGGCCATTATGAATCATTACCATGGTGATTTGGCCACTTACCTGTAGCTGCTGCTTGCTGATGCCTTGCTGATGCCTGATGGTGACTGTTGACTGCCATTCCTGACTAATCGTCCGACAAGGCTTATCGGACGACTAATCGTGATTAGTCGCAATTAGTCGGATGATAAGGTAACTAATCGAACAAATCGAATCGAACGGCCTTATCGAGCACGAATTTACGATAAGGACGACTAATCACGATTAGTCGTCCGATATGAAAACAGGGATGGATTCTGAAAGAAAAACTGCAAACCACACCGGTAACTTAATCGTTGCTCTTACGATCAATTCCCATATTGTTTCCATTTAAAATGGTAGACTCTTATCTTCAAGAAAAGTGGCCAGAAAATTACAGGATATTCCTAAACAAAACCAAATCTACCACAGAAGACAGAATGGGTAACCGACTTAGTCCATAAGTATCCTAACCAATAATAATCCCAAAGTTGTGAGCTCTTTTTATTGCAAGTCCAAATAAAAACCAGTGTAACGCATTACACATTTATCTAAAATAATGACATCGTTTATCTCAATTCCACTGGAGAACTCTCAAATTTTCCATACCAAAACGAAGTTCATCCGTCATAATGACCAAATCTTTTTTCCACTGCAGTGCCCATACACTCTTAAGTTATAACTATCTACTCTATTGCTAAATATTTCATTCGTATATGTCAGAGCCCTAGCAATATTGGACAGGAAGATTAAGAAAATTTGAAATGGTAAGCACCAATTAATCTACACATACAAAATATTTAACAAAAATTCTAAACCCCAGGAATATGCAACCAGAACTCTAAACAGCAATCAGAGCAAATATACTGAACTTACATAGCTTCCAACAAAAGGAATAATCTTGTACGGACTGAAGCAATTGTAAAAACTATTCCGTGATACCATTGGTTTCACGGAATTTCTTACATTACACAACAAGCACACCAATCCCCAAACCCTAGTGACTGACTACAAGGCACAAGCGCCCAGAGACTACTCGACGCCCCAAGCCCATGTTTACTTGCACCGCAAAAATCATAACGCAGGCCACCTTATCAACACGAAAACAAGAGTAACGCACCCCCTGGGAGGGGAGGAGGGGAGGAGGGGAGCAGAGAGCAGCAGAACGACCTCGGCGACGCGGGCGCAGACGGCGTCGGCGATCCCCCTGGCGGCGAGCGCGGCGTGCTGGCCGGCGATGATGGTGAGCTCGGTGATGACCGGCTTGCAGTTGAAGGTGAGCTCGCGGAGCGCCTCCGCGTACACGCGCACGACCGCGGCGGCGCCCGGCTCCACGCCGCCGCCCGCTTCCTCGCGCAGCCGCGACCGGAAGCGCTCCACCACGTGGCCCCCCCGCGGGGGACGCCGCGGCCCCCGCCATCGGGGGGGCAGGAAGATCTAGGGTTTCGGAGAGGCGACTAGGGTTTGGGGGTGCCGCGACGGCGGGAGGGAGGCGGAGGCATGTGGGGAGCGGAGCGAAGTGGCTGCGGAAGGGAAGAGGTCGGCGATTTGTTCCGTTCGTAATCGTAACGGCGAGGATCTCGTTTCCGCGATGTTTTCCTTTTTCCGCCGCAGTATTCCCAAATTTTTATATAGATCCAATAATTTTATTACGTACTGTATTATTTATCGTCGTCAACTTAATTCTCGTGGTAACAACAGAGGTATGATTCTGAAATGGACCGTCCGATCAAAAATCCAACGTTCATGATTCACTGAGATGTCGCAATGATGTGTCCTTTTCTTAACTGGGGTACAAAGATGGTATCCATATGTCAACATTGGCCATCTATATACAAATGTACATGTATGCACATTTCTATTCTAATTCTAATAGCATATCTAATATCTAGGAGACTAAGGCCTTAATTAGAACCACATGCTCCGACCGCGTGATGGGGTAGTCCAATTGTGGCTGCCTGTCCATAATACGGAAAAATCAACTGACAATTCATTCCTCGATTCTTCTCCTCATGGAATTGGTAGTGTAAATTCACTTCCACAGGCGGCGGGCGAAATCATGAACACAGCTGATGTTCGGTGGGTTTCTTCGATTCTTTTTTATTGCAAACGCAAGATAATAGAAAACAAATAGACTCGGTAGATCTTCATAATAACAGAGCCACTATAGGCGCACGCACTGTTATTGGTTGACGCGTCGCCTACCACTAAAACAAACAATGGTGTTTCATCTTTGAATAAATTCAATTTTGAGACTAGGTGAACATATTTATTCTACTAAAAGGAACATAACTAGTTGAGCATAGTGGTCAGGATTGTTTGATACTCGCCACCGGTTCTTGCAACAGAGATGAGTGGTGGAAAATCTTTTCAAACTTAATGTCGCGTATATATGCAATTATGAATTCATAACCAAGACTTGTCAGGTAAAGGAATGCACATGCAGAGTCGAGTGAATTGAGAAAATCGAATGTGCACATTCATGGCACACATGATTTGCTACAGACCATATTGACGTTCCTTTGCACGACAATTGGCAATCAGATCAGCTATATATGTGCTATGATGGCGAACGATTCCCATCATAAGTAGCTTGCGTGTTAGTACAGCTTCATGTGCCAACATGTGATCGACGATTCAAGGTATCTAGTACGTGGCCTCATTATATTGAATCATATCAATATCTTCACATACTTATTGCTGGAGATATTGGAAAATAATCTCTTAAGAGACATCTACCATCTTCACATACTGATGTGTATATGCGTCAGTTACTAGACTTCATGCGTCAGTTATTTTTGACTTTAAAATAATTAGAATGACTTATAAGTTGAGACTGTGAGTGAGTACTACCTTTCAATAGGGTTTTGAAATCATAGTCAAAAGACACTTAAATGCATTTTTGCCAAACATAGTAGTCCCTAACTAGCTGTCCCAATACACTTGTATACAACGCCTATCCATGATCAAGCTAGCATGAGTGCGATTTCTATACATCATGGTGTTGTTTGTGAATACAAAAATTAAATCAAGCTAAATAAGATGAACATGATTGTCATATATTATGTAGAACCACCGATATAAATGGTATATTAATATATTTGTACATAAAGTCATATAATAGTTTTATTTTAATTTTAAAAATAAAAAAATAAAACATAGATATGGTTTCATTATTTTCGCTTGGCTTCGTTTGTTTTCATATCACGGCCATATATATGCACATTAAGGGACTGTTCGGCATAGCTTCACTCTCAACTTCATGAGTTGCTGTGAGTTTTTTTTTATCAAATACTCTTTTTCAAAATAGCTCCTGGGGTGAGGCTCTTTTTTAATGTTCTCACAAAAGAATGGAGAGAGGTGAAGTGAAAGCTGCTGAACGGAGCCTAAATTAAAATATGATTACATTATCTTACTCTAAATTTTTCATAACTTCTTTGGAGCTCATATACAGCCTACAAAAAATGTTGCAATAGAAACATAGACATTTTTAACTCCCTAGCAGAAGCTTGCTAGTTGCTAAATCATTTCTTGTAGTGTCACATTGATCTGATTAACTTGTACAAGTTTACACGATTTATTGGGTGCAACAAATTTCTACAAAAGTACACTAAAGGTCGCACAATATGTAACAACCATTCAAGGTGTAACATGTGTTTTGTCACTTCTAGGTTATAGTTTTGGCTGAAAGGAACCTAATAAATTTGAATTATAATTGATGAATTTGATTTTTGATTTTATATGGATTTTGTAGTTCTCAGCTGATTTGCACATCCTTTGGAGAAAGGCAAAAAGGCTAATAAACTGTTTTGTATTGGAAACCTTCAACTTCATGTAAATCCTTAGATCAACTTTTTCACTATTTATTGACTTTGTAGCCGGAACCTTTTATTTTCTTTCTTTCTTTTGCCACTAGATAAATATGCTTGTGTGTTGCAATGGGCCAATGAGGAATAATATAAGTATGCACATGTATTGCACAGAGCTAGTTAATTAGCCAAAAGAAAATGATACTTCAAGCGTGATATCCGTGTAGTCCTTTTTTTGCTGTCATATTCGTGTAGTCTTTATAATGCACTACACTTCATCTCAATGCATCATCTTTATATCAGACACTGGTGTCGTTATATAAATCTGATCAACTTTGACAGCAGCATGTTAGCATTATAGAAA
Source organism: Bothriochloa decipiens (assembly GCA_023333625.1). Taxonomy (NCBI): domain Eukaryota; kingdom Viridiplantae; phylum Streptophyta; class Magnoliopsida; order Poales; family Poaceae; genus Bothriochloa; species Bothriochloa decipiens. Next base: position 8,042 of record JALGXP010001240.1, read on the forward strand.
AATGGCTTCAATTCATCTCAATGCGCATCATCTTCCTTCTTCATGTTTACAGCTAGCTAGCACAGAACCTCCCCTATATCCCTGCTACATCAAGGTTAATATAATTAAGGGTGCCATGGCTGAGGACAGGGCGATAGGCTGCACATGCGCAATATATGACAGAGGGCGTCGTGCAACGTGTATCATCAGTTAGATCAGTTGAAAAGCGAGATGCTTGAGTACATCCCAATGACAAGTGCTTATGCCTCCAAGCTCTGCACAACCAAAACCAGAATGCGGTAAACAGAAGTGTGTAGAGAGAGGCATTTACCCGTCCATGCATGTTTATTTGCGTCGCACAAAAGCCCTGGTTGCCCCTCCCGCCAAAGCTGGAAGTCGCAGCTCCTGCACGACACGAGCAATTTGGTGGGCGACACGAGAGCAAGCGAGGCGAGAGTGGTGTGTAACAATATTAATATTAATTGTCGGTGCTAGCGCTCACCTGCACTGCACTTTGGCGTACGCAAAGTAGCAATAGCAAAATCCGGTAGCAGCCGATCGATGATATTAATATATAATAACTTATCCACTTTATATAATATAATAATACTGTATATGATGATTGATGGTGACTAAAATACGACCTAGCATGTGAGTGCTGACGACCTTAGCTGAGGGTAAGGCTCCCCTCCCCATCGGTCTGGGCGACCGCTGGCTCCCCAGCCGTCGCTGCCACCACCGGTGGCGCCGCCCGCCGTCCTAGGGCTAGCAACTCGCACCACCGCGTCGCCCCCAACCTCTCTCTCCCGCTCCACCTCCCCCTCACCCTCTCCCCGCCCCCTTGCCTCTCCCGCGCGGGGAGGCCGTCGCCCACGCCGGGTCCCTCCTCCGGCGCCGCCACGGCTAATGGAGAGGGGCCGCCACCCAAGGGGCCCAGGGTCGACGGATCCACTGTCGGAGCCCCCGGATCCGTGGTTGTGGGCGATGAATCGGCTCCTGGCGGCGAATTGACACTACCGCGGCCCTCGGTGCAGGTGGCCGACCACCGACATGAACAGCTCGTGGAGGGGGGGCAGAGCTGCGGCCCTTGCCTTCGCGCTGACATCGCCCTCGCCGGCGAAGGCCGTCCCCCGCGTGGAGGAGGCCCCCACGGTCGCCACCCCGGCCTCGACACCCAGCTCGCCGAGTCAGCCGGGGCCCGACACCGTCCCCGTGCGCCCGTCTGCCCCAAGCCCGTCACCGCCTCCCTCCGCCCACGCCTCCCCACCCCATGGTGATGGCCTGCTCGGTGCCGCCGTCGTATCTGTGGCCGACCATGTGGTCACCACTGGGGGGTCTCCTTTGGGGACAGCCGCCATGGCCGCCGCCGTGCCCGTGTCTGCGACTGTCGGAGGCATGGAGGATGAGTTCCGGGTTTTCATCGAGGATGTCTCAGACGACAACGAGGTGACCTCCTCGGGGGGAGCTACCTGTTCCCTCTAGCTGCGCTCTCTCCGGCTGCGCGTTCTGCGGGCAGGGCCAAGGCTCTACGATGGAGGGAGGACTCCGGCGACGTTGATTACGATGGCGCGTCCCCCGTCGTCGGGTCGTCGTATCTAGGCACCTGCCGGCCTTTGGAGGCGAAGGTGCCGGCTGCCCCGTTCGGGGACGGCTCCGCCTTGCACCCGGTCGCCATCGCCACGAAGAGGCGGCGACGTCGTCGTCGTCGGACCAAACTGAGGAGCGCGGACAGTTCTACACTGGTGCCCCCACCCCCAATCGCTAGGGTGGCTGTGCACCAGCGTCTCGGCCCTTTGCCTGCAGGGCGTCTGCCAATGCACCAACGGCCTACGTCAGGGGTCGGCACCTGATGGCCGCCACCGTCGCTGTTGTGCGCCAGGCCTTGGTTCCTCGACGCTCTCTAGGAAATCTCCTTCGTCGCCCACCGCCTGGATGCGCGTGCTCGACGCCACGCTCCACATGAGGCTACGTTGGTTGATGCTAACGGCTTCACTCTTGTTCAGGGGCGCCGGCGCAGGCAGCATCGTACCTCGAACCAACCTCGTCGCCAGCGGCTGGTGCCACCTTCACTTGTCGGACTTTGGTTCAACTGTTTGGCGGGGGGCCACATCGCCGCCCAGTGCAGTTCCACGTTCCGCTGCCTCTTCTGTCTCAGCACGAGGCATCGGGCGAGAAACTGCAGGCACAGTCGTCCGCCCCATCGCCTCTCCCCGGACCGGTTGCGAGGGTCTCCGAGGCGTGGTTGTGGTGCCAACAACGACAGCGGCGACGACTTCCACGGTGCTAGTGGCGTGCTAGAACCACAGGCGTCCATCCTTATCGGGCAAATCCCTTGCCCGACCATCGGCCACTTGTGGCCGGCGCGGATGGGTGGCAACCCATGTCTTGGTGGCTCAGGTGGAGCCGCGCAGGGGGCGATGGTGGCCACCTTTGACACCGTCGCGGCTTCGGTCTACGCCGCCGACGCCATTGCTCCTCCGGATCCGCTTGTGGCAGCACTGTGTGAGGGCGTCAGGACACCCGTTTGGGTCGATCCTATGCTCGACGAGCTAGCTGCCTCCCTCGTCACGACAACTCACGTGACACGTCCGCCCACCCCGTCAGACGCCTCCGTTGAGTATCAGGCCATGTTGGTGGACGTCCTTTCGCCGCCGCGCATGGTCTAGCTCAGCTTCGCTGATGCTGTCACGCTGGCGGTGGATGGTGAGGATGCAGCGGTCGCATCCAACGCCGGGGCACTCTCCAGCAGCCCACCACCAGCTACTTCGGTCGCTGAACTGCCCACGCCCGCACCCCCTGCGCCTATTCCTGCCGCGCCTACTACAGCCTCGGTGGCTGCCTTCATCGAGTCCATCAAGCTACAGCTGGAGGAGCCTCTGATCAAGACCCGACCTCGCGCCCGGACTTCGGGGGTCCCGTACGAGGGTCGGGTCCTACGCCGCAGCGACCGTCTGGCTGCAAAGTCAGCGTATCGTGACCCTCGGCCGGAGAAGCAGGCGCCCCGCGTCATGTTGAGCAACTGGTTGGGGCCTGATCATGTGCCGGCTGGCACCCCAGACGACACAATCGCCACCAAGTTCCACGAGGCGTTCACCGGCACGGCTTCGCCTTCAAGGCTGGAATTAATGCGCCAGTGCTTCCCTCATCTCTATGACCACGGGTTGCAAACCATGGCAGAGAATCAGGAGTTGCTAGAGGATTGAACGGTCAGGGACATCGCTTTAGTCGCAAAACTAGTTCTTTAGTTAGTACATCAATATTTGCTCCACCGTTTGAGCCGGTGATTCATGTTTATGTGTGGTTGCGTGCACTGATCTACGGCATCTCGCCAACGGTCACAGCAGACATTGTAATCAAACTCTAATTTCCCTTAAAGCAACACGTGCAAATGCACGATTTCAAAAAAAAAATACGTACTAGTCCTCATTTCAGTGATCTATGAACTAGCTGACCTATCTGGGCAAGTTTGGTGACCAACCACGAAACCCAACAAGCTTTATTTCGATTTTGCACTCAAATTTAATTGAGCTAGAGTACAATTCGATTAGCAGCCTATCGTAGATTCTTGTTTAATGAAATGTGCGCTTCGGTGTATTCTAAAAAAGCAGCCTCTCGTAGTCTTAGAAAAACTATTTAGTCACTTTTACAAAAGAAAATATTGGAGGAGAGGCATTGTCCCCGCTGTATATCGTACCTTTACAACAGGATTAATCCGTCAAAGAGAGAAAAATCTAGCAGTTTGCTGATACGTGGAGCTGATCGAGTATATACAAACAAGAATTGGTACTATAGTGGCATGTGGTTTTCTCAAGGACGACCTAGGTACTCGCGTCTCGGCAGATCCGCGATGACAACAAAAATACATCGAAGTGTTCGTCGTCTTCAGCCGCACCAGCTAGCAAGGTGAGCTTAGTTCACAGGTGACGGACAGCTTGCCCATGCCGCACAATGCAACAAGTGCTTGCATGTCGTCTTGATCCATTCTCTCTGATGTCCGATCACACCAAATTAGTTGATTGAAAGCCTCCGATCCGGCGGACCGGCCGTGTTTTGGCGCGGAGCATGTTCCGCCGCGTCGTCGGCGACCTCAGCAGGATCAGGGATCGAGACGGAGGGAGGCGGCGGGTTTCGGTGGCCGGCGGCGGCGCACAACAACGACCAAAGACGCGCCGCGCGCGAAAGCAACATCATCGCACAATTTAAAAGAGAAAAAAGAGAGTCCCCCGCGTGCACCAACTTTCCAACAACCTGCCCGCCCGCTATTTATTTTATAGTACTCGATCGGCTGCTAATCCGCTATGGATTATCATTATGGTACATGCATGTTCTCTCTCTCTCGGCGGCTATTAGTTTTCTGCCACGATGCGTTGAAGATTGGATAACAATAACGAAATTTAAAAAGAATTAGGAATAGCTTCAGCTAGACTCAATAATATGAAATCGTGGTGCAGCAAGCGACCATTAGAAACGAAATCATGGTGTATATTAGACTATTAGTACTGAATTTGTGTACAAATAGTAGAATAAGGCTACTCACATGCAAGCAAAGCATGCCCATGGGGTCCCAGCTACAGAATATACAAATATCAGGTGCAAGAGGCCAAATTGGCAAAGGCTACTGAACCGCACTTTTGTTGTGTGCAAATTTGATGTTATCATCAGCTCATCACGGCTGTTCAGCTGTTGACCTCTTGGCTTGGCACAAGAGCCGCCAGGGTTCTGCTTCTAGGTCAAAACTGTCCTCAGATCCCCCAAAGGGTTCACCTACTTCTACGGTGATGCAGTTCACATTGCATTGAGGTTGACGAGTCCCTTGGTTAGAGCTTTCATTGGCTCGCCAAGAAAATTGGGGACGGTTTCGGAAGGAATATGCTCGCACCAAACCTTTTTCTGGTCTACAGTTTCCCATTGGAGCCCTCTATGATGCGAGTAACTTAACATTGAGGAACGGTGGGCCTGTTGTGACAAGTAAACCGTAGATTGACCTGAAAGGGATGGATTGCTTTTTATATTAAAATTTAAAAGCAAGTACGGATTGCGTTGTCTATTGTAGGTGTTTGCAGTTTTTTCAGTTCTGGCTGCTCTTGAGATTTGCATGCTAAAATAATGTTGCTCTCGCTAACGTACTATAGATACGAAGAAGCTTTCGCAGTGCACTGTCGCATTTCAGTTTGTTTGGCTAATGATGCGGTCGATTGACGTTACTTTATTGTGAGAGAAAGACACTGTGTCATAGCTACTAAGTTGGGAAATATATAGGAAGCTAGGCCAAATAATTGCTTATCCAAGGCTAGAACATTGACAAATGGGAAATGGAGTGAAGCATGTAAACCTAGACAAAAAGAATGAAGATGCCATTTCTCGTACAGAAAACGTATGTTATTTAAATAACATAACATATATAAGTATAAGTAACACCTTCGATTTGAGATGTTTAAGTAAAAATATCGAAGAAGTAAATGTATTTTTAGAGGTGACATGTGATTTTTTGACGTACTTTTGCTTAAATGCATTTCTTGTAAATCTTTCTAGCACAAGTATACATACAAGGTGATGGCATCACTTCAGTAATTTTACAAAAATGCAAAAAAAAATATCTCGCATCAACTACAAGTTGGAAGAAAGAAAAAGAAAAGGGTTGAAAGTGATGTATGATGTATACTAATTGATACAAATGAGAGAAAAAAAAGATGCCACACATATTAAATTGCAACCAAAGCACCAATTTTGGCAATGAATACCTTTTTTCAATGAAAAAAAATCAAAATTTTTGCATACACTTTTGCATTACATGGACGTGATATAGGACTTACAATGTTCTCTTGTTAGACATGTGAAGATTTTACATGACTACCTCTCAACATTCAAAAAGAAAACGATCCACAAAGAATCTCAAGTAATTGAAAAAACCACGACCGATTTATTTAAGTAAATATACTCCTATATATATGCAAATCTAATGAGATTTGAAGTGTAAGTACTTTTTATACAAATAATATTCTTCTTCTTCTGATAACTTAAGACATAAGCTAACTCTATTAAATTTATGATAGTCTATATATACCAGTATCATAAATTTTATAAACAAGTTCACATGAGGTGCACGCCTCACCAGCCACTGTTCCTTGAAACCCTAAGACAAACCCATGTGCAAACCCAAACCAATGGTCTGGTCTCCCTAGAAAGAACATTTTTAAAAAAGCTCTGGCACTTCTCCAGCCTAAATGTCCAACCTAGGTCCTATTTAACCGACATATTTTAGCTTATTTTAACTTATTTCGACTTATTTACTGTCACCTAATTCTATTGATTCAGCTAAAATTTGCCCGTTGTTTTACCGCCCGAACAGGGCCTGGCCCCTCCGAAGGGTCAAAAGAGAAAAAAAAAAAAAGGCACGCACCGGCACCACCCAGCCGCCACCTTCCCCTTTATACCCGCCGGAAGCGAACCAGTCAGGACTCGTGCCACCTCCCTCCTCTTCCTCTTCTTCCTTGTGATCTCCGAATTCCCATCTCAGATTCCAAGGGCCGCTTCGTGCAATCCCGTGCCCTCCCCGCCCACCATATATCGGAGGCTCCGCCCCCACTTCTTGAATCCTTCGCCGTTACCAGCTGTTGTCTGCCGTGATTCGAGCCGGGCGGACGGATTGATTGATCCCCTCGGTTCTTGATCCTGTGAGGCGTTTCTGGTTGATTGGCGGGAGCGAAGGTGAGAGATCCGTTCTCTTGATCCCGTGAAGTTTTTCCTTTGGTTCTTGCAAATATAGTTTGTTATTAGGCCGGTGAATGATCTTTGGGTACTCCGGTGAGTGCCGTCGTTCGGTCGCTGTTGGAACCGCTACCGCTGTGGCGCTGTCTTCCCGTCCTCCTCCCCACCCACGTTCTCGCGCCGGTGACCACCACCTGCCGGCGCCGGTCCCTCGTCGCCTGTAAGGCCACGACACCCAACTGCACGAGTGCGCCACATCACCGCACAAGTTCCTCCCCCTTTAGTACGTTGTTTTTATTTATAATTACTGCGGTTCAAACAAATCTTTTTTGTTTTCCTTGCGCGTGTGGGTATTAACCGAAAAAGGTGGGTGATTTGCATGTGAAATCTGCTTGGGTAGATCACGGGACTTGGGGTCCTTGTGCACGAAGAAAGGTGGGCGCCCTTACGTGTAGATTACAACTCGAAAACGATGTGCTGGATGCAATTTGTCCTCATCCAGAGGTTTAGAGTTTTATCCTTTTAAGTGTTGCGGGATTCATCTGCAAAATTTCTGAAGGTGCTTGCTTTGCCGTGTCGAATTCTGTAGTATGTCTTCGTGAAAATCTTATGACTTGGGGGGGTGAAGCAAGGATTTATTGCTTTGGATCATATGGTTAATTCATTCATGCTGATATTTCTTTGAAGTA
>JALGXP010001242.1:0-15359 GCA_023333625.1 Bothriochloa decipiens
TCTCTCTCTCTCTCTCTCTCTCTCTCTCTCTCTCTCTCTCTCTCTCTTAATCTCATGCACATTCAAGTTTTAAAGAGAAGAAAAAGACTTACATTTTACTTAAAACTGTCTGGAATTCTTCTTGTCTCCTGAATAAAAAAAACGTGACCAACCTAGATAGATGGAAATAGGTGTTTTTTCATTTAGAAGTAGGCATCCAAATTTGAGTTGAAGAGGTCTCAAACCCGGGAGTTTGGATGCATGACCCCCACCCTACCATTTGAGCTAGACTCACTCCCGCTTTCTTCTGAATAATAATGTTATCATGGAACTGAATTTGGGAAGAACTCATCTTGTATAATTTGCATACTAGAAATATTCTTCTGTAACTTGATTTGTTGGAAACTGTACCGAGGAAAACTTGCTTGTCATACAGTGCAAAGTGTTCCCTCCTTTCCAAAACCTCTTCTCTAACCTTGACAAACTTTATAGAAAATATATATTAACATCTACAGTACCAAATAAAATGTACTATCATGACATTCCATTGTGCCATTGTGGATTTAAAGAAACGAATCTGATTTTATATACTCGCTCAGAGTTAAAGTTTGACTTGATAAAACAATGACTACGTGAATTTTGAAATGGAGGGAGTAGGCTACACCAGCAGCATTTGTTTTGTTGATTTATTCTCCAATACCACGTTTAGCATTGTCAAACAGTTTTCCAAAAATAATGATGTTGTTCGTTTTGGCAAACTTTCCAGAGACTGGAACAATAACAGAGGCGGAAAGCAGTTTGGTGGTGGGAAGCGGGGGCGCCACTTTGACTCCCGTGACAGGGCCTCCAATAAAGCTCAGAAAGTTTAGATGCAAGATAGATTTAGTTATATTAATGAGAAATACATATATGCTGCGCTGCTTCCTTTTGCATCCATGGAAGTGACATCTGTTTCTTTATGTTTATTTGCTCTTTGTAAACGTTGGCCTGAACTTTGAAAAACAGACTTTTGAACCATGTGGCATGCTGATAGTAATGAGAACTGAGTAGAGGAAAATTTACTGGACATGTGTATTCTCGAGAGTGGGAAGAAAAAGGAGGTCCTCTACATAAGCTACAGAGCTCTGAAGTCAGAACTCTGATAACTTTTTTTTGGGGTAAAATAAACATACGAACGATAACCCGGAAGGGTCGTATACAACGGCGACTGCAAGAATTCTGATGCTGGTTACATTACGGTGGTAGGAGAAACAGTGCTGGTGGTATGATTTCGCGTTGTCTGCTTGTTTGACAGGGTTGCTTCTGATCTCGCTTGGTGTAAGGCTTTTTTTTGCATGCAAGTCCACTATTTCTGAATTTTAGATTTTATAGTATTGTTGTGATGGAATAATTTTGCTAGGGACTCGAAATTCTGTAATCTGAGAGGGTAGTTTAAGCACTGCGTGTTTGTTTTACCGTGGACGAAATGCATTGACCATTTGTTTTACGGTCTGCGAAATACCTTTGGACTATGATCAATGTACCACGTTTGCTTCTGATCTGGGTTGTTTGGAATGCATGACAACTTTCCAATTTCTGAGTTCTTAAAAAAAAACTTTCCAATTTCTGTTTTTTTTCTTGTGAAATCGAACTGTTTCCTACAAAATTCCTGTACTCTTCTAATCTATACTTTTTTTGTATTTTTTGTTTACTTGATTTTGGGTTTTGACAGTTCTTTTTTTAGCAAAACATGATTTTGAATTTTGACAGTTACCCAACATTTTTATGGAGAAAACCCAACATTTTATTGGCGCTGCTCGGAAAATTCGGTCAGCAATCCACACCGCAAAAGGTCGAAATTCTGCAGCCCACGAGAGCCCAACTGCATCCAGCCTATGTCTGCCACCCCATGTGTGAATGAAAAACCCCCGCGTCTCATCCGCCAGGCGCGGGTAGCAACTTGCAAGACGCGGGCGCCACGACGAACGGCGCCATCTACCACCACCAATCTCCCGCTCCCGCCGCTCCTCTCGCCTCGCCGCCAAAATTTTCCCCGGAAATTTTCAAACCATCTCTTCCGTGGCACGGCGCGCCTCCCCGCGCCTTCTCCTTCCCTCGCAAGCCAAAGCCGCGGCAGGCGCCAATCGCATCCCGAATTTTGGGATTCAAAATCTCCCCACAACTCCCATCCACTCCCCTATAAATCGATCCCGCCGCTGCCCATTCCCTCCTCACACCACAATCCCAGCGAAATCCTCCACCAATCCCCCACCCCTCGAATCTTCCAGCCTCTCCAAGACTCCGACGATGCCTTCCGCGCCGGCGCTTGTCCCCGCGTGCGACCTGGAGGAGCCGCTGCTGGCGGAGTCGTCGGACCGCTTCTCCATGTTCCCGATCCGGTTCCCGCAGATCTGGGAGTTGTACAAGAAGGCGGTGGCGTCCTTCTGGACCGCCGAGGAGGTGGACCTCTCCGCGGACGCCCGCCACTGGGACGCCGCGCTCTCCCCCGACGAGCGCCACTTCATCTCCCACGTGCTCGCCTTCTTCGCCGCCTCCGACGGCATCGTGCTGGAGAACCTCGCGTCCCGCTTCATGTCCGACGTGCAGGTCGCCGAGGCTCGCGCCTTCTACGGCTTCCAGATCGCCATCGAGAACATCCACTCGGAGATGTACTCGCTGCTGCTGGAGACGTACATCCGCGACGGCGCCGAGAAGGACCGCCTGTTCCGCGCCATCGAGACGGTCCCCGCCGTGCGCCGCAAGGCGGACTGGGCCATGCGCTGGATCGACGGCGGGGAGCGCTTCGCTGAGCGCCTCGTCGCCTTCGCCTGCGTCGAGGGCATCTTCTTCTCGGGCTCCTTCTGCGCCATCTTCTGGCTCAAGAAGCGCGGCCTCATGCCGGGCCTCACCTTCTCCAACGAGCTCATCTCCCGCGACGAGGGCCTCCACTGCGACTTCGCCTGCCTCCTCTACGACCTCCTCCGCGGCAAGCTCGACGAGTCCCGCGTCCGCGAGATCGTCGCCGACGCCGTCGACATCGAGCGCGAGTTCGTCTGCGACGCGCTCCCCGTCGCGCTCGTCGGCATGAACGGCGCGCTCATGAGCCAGTACATCGAGTTCGTCGCCGACCGCCTGCTCATGGCGCTGGGCCACAACAAGATGTACAACGTCGCCAACCCATTCGACTGGATGGAGCTCATCTCGCTGCAGGGCAAGACCAACTTCTTTGAGAAGCGCGTCGGGGAGTACCAGAAGGCGTCCGTCATGTCCAGCCTCAGTGGCGGCGCTGCGGCGAACCACATCTTCAGCATCGACGAGGACTTCTGAGTGCACATCTGTGATCCGCGCGCGCTTGATATATTGCTCCGATAATAATCTTACAAGTCATAACCTTATTGTGTTTTTTCTTACATGCTAGATGTCTGTAATAACATCTCAATATATCAATACACCGGGTTTTCTTAAAGCTGCTGCGCTCACGGTGTCTGATGCAATGCCTGTGACTGAATAATCTTTAACCGTACTCCAATTATATCGTTTGTACGAGTAACTATAACATTTTGACAAAAAAAATCTTGTTCCTTTAACTTGTCACATAGTGAGGGGAATTGCTTCTTTACGGCGTACTGTATAAATTGGATACGTACTGGCTCATACATTCTTTTTGTTGAGATTTACTCCGTACGGAGCAGGATACTGTATAAATCGGGGTTTTTTTTTTTGTTTTTTTGAGAAAAAAGTCGCTCAGATACTACTAGGCACATTAGGCCGATTTGGATACGGCCCAAACCAGAAAAACCGGGCTTATAGGCCCAACCGATCGGCTCCTCGTCAGTCCAGCACGAGTGCACGGACCTCTCGCCGCTGGACACAGCCGCAATCTCTGTACAGACTCCGCGTGACGCATCCGGGCGCCGGGGACCCGCAGCCGGCAACCGGCAGCCGAGGGAGAGCTTCATCTCCGGCGAGAGCCGCAGACCCTCCGTCAATTCCCCTTTCCCCAATCTTCCGGTCATCCGATTTCCCACGATCGAGGCGTAAAGCCACGCCGCAGCGCAAGCCACTGTGCACGGCGGCGCTACCGCACCGGGTCTTGGGCGAATCAGGAAGGGCCGCTGCGGATTTTGGCGCCCGGCACCGGGAGATTGGGAGGTTAGCGTGTCCACTGGTGGTCGGCCTTTGCCCGCGCTGAGTCTGCCCCCTGCTTTGCCATGGGAGGCTCCCCTGTATTGGACGGGACTCTGTCTTTGAGCACCTTCATCGCCTCCGCGGCAGCGCTGGTTAAGAGGTGGAAGGAGATCGAGGTCGACGATTCCCTTCCTGAATGGACATGGAAGCCGTGCAGCAAATCGGGTGTGCCGTCGGAGGTTTGCATCTTTTTCTGATTCATTAACCTTGCAGTTTTCTGATTGGGGGCACAGTTGAATATGCTGGTTTGTCTTGCAGCTAGAGGGGTATCTAGCCCTGGAAAGAGTGTACCGCAGTTTTGGAACAAGCCAGGTGGATAGTTTGCTGTCCTATATCTGTATAAAAAATATGATACATATGATCTTTGCAATAGGTGATATTCATGCTTACATTTAACTAGCAGAATGTTCCTCCAGGAGCAGATTGAGGAGATGGAGAAGTTCGATGATGCAGGGGATGTAGCTTGGGTAAATGTTTCTGTGACCTGCTTATTGATAAATTAGCCAAGTCTGATCTTCTGCTGTTGTCGTATCTTCATCTTATCCCTGCACAACAATTATTAGAGTTTATATAAAGGAAGCAAGCAGCTCTTACTGGGTGAGGGTGATGGTTTTGGAACATGGGTCTTGTACTGAGTTTTGGGGACAAGACTTGACTCCTATTGATCTAGCATTAGCACGCGTCATAGAACTCGAGCTCTGAAGTCATTTTCATGATTCATTCTCTTTGCAGGTCGAGAGCTCTAGTGACAATGTTCATGTTTATGATTTCCATGTTGTCTACAGCTTCTCCTATAAAGTTCCAGTGATACACTTTCGGGGTTATCGTACTAGTAAGTATATTTGAATGAGAACACATTTTATTGCCTTGTATTGGTTTTTTCTACTTAACAGCAAACATCTGAAACCTGTACTTAGGTGGCCAACTGCTAACTCTAGATGAGGTAAAAGAGGGGCTTCCTTCTCACTCACAGAAAGTATTGAGCGAATCAAAGTGGACGTTTATTACTCAAGAGGTATGCCTGCTTCAACACGATTCTTGATTTCTATCGAAACAGAATTCAGCTCTTCAGTCTTGACACACATAAAGTGAACTGTGGTCTGTCGTTCGCTAATTGTGCAAGGATTATGTTCTGCCTGTACATGGAATCCTGCAGGAGCACCCCTATTTAAGCAAGCCATGGTTGACCCTGCACCCCTGTGCAACCAGTGATTGGATGAAGCTACTTCTCGAAGAAACTAAAGTGACAGATAAGGCGTGCTTGCTGTATTTGCCGGCATGGTTATCCGTGGTTGGCCAGGCAGTAGGACTGAAAATCCCTCTCGAGCTTCATTCCAGCTCATAGTTTCTTCACCTTTTTATCCATGATTGGCCAGGCAGTGGGATTGAAAATCCTTAATAAAGCATCCTTGCAATTTTTCACTTTCAGTATGTATGGCGATTGAAAGAGAGTCCTCAACTGGCTGGAATTGCCATTCTGTGATTGTTGTGGTGAATATATACTTTCATTCAATTTGCTACTGTTTCTGTTAGACACGCTCTGGTATGAAACACTAGCGTTTAAGGAAATTTTTTAAGTCTTGGTGTGTTTCTGGGATGCACTCGCAAGTTAACAATGGTGCCACCATGCATTTTCTGGGCCAAGTTCGGTACTGATGGTACCAGGTCAACCCACACCCGGTTCCAGGCCAGCTCAAAAGCCCACAAAAGACTGATTTCTGTAGTGAGACTCGGATATCGCGATATTGCCCAGGCTTAGCAAGTGGTACTCCACTTTCTGCTCAATCAAAAAAAAAAAAAAAAGAGTGGTACTCATGCGTTGCCGATCTTGCATAATTGCATTGTGAGTTTGTGACTCCCATCAGTTCTGGAGTAATCTCCTGGTTTAATCTTTCTCTTGAGCCAAAGAAAGCAAGAATTTCTCTATTTTTACTTGAGAGATGTTATATAGGATAAGCTCTGTTCCGCTGGGGAAAAAAAGATTCAGAATATATAACATAACCCAGCGATCACCAATCCAGCTACCCAAAGTTCCGACCCGATCAGATCTTTCAAGGGTTCCACTCGGGCGGCGGAGGTGGCGTGGCCGGGAACGACGGCGGCACGGCGGAGAACATGCTGTTCCTGTCGACGGGGCTGACGCCGACGCCGCGGCCGCTGCTGGTGATGGCCACCAGCGCCGCCACGAGGCCGGTGTTGCCCACCAGCGTCGGCTCGGTCTGCCCGAACGCCATGCGCGAGTCGTTGAATCTGTCGTTGCGGTCCGGCCCGCCCACCATCGCGCCCGTGATCACGTTCGGGTCCGCCTTCTTGGTGTCGCGCCACCTGTACCCGCCGGTGCACGAGTACTTGACGCCGTTGTGCGGCGTCGACGCGCCCCGGTGGTGTACGTGCCGCGGGTACTTGTTGCCGATGCCCACCACGTAGCTCATCTTCCTCGGGTTGTCCCCAAGAATGTAGTTTAGCTGCTCATCAATCATGGAACACATCACAGACGCCATTGTCAGAACCAGAAACCAGCTAGAGAACGCCATCACGCTCCAAACAACCATTACCTGAGACTTGGCGAACGCACGGAGGTCTTCGGTGGGCATGAAGTTGGGCCCGCAGTACCAGCCGGGGACGTTGAGCGCTTCCATGTAGTCGGCATAGAGAGCGGCGAGGAAGGAGTTGGCGACCACGTACTGCAGCGGCTGGCCCCGGCCGTGGTTGAAGAGCGCCAGCCCGCCCTTGGTGAAGTTGAAAGCCCTGAAGCGCCGGAAGCACCTGCACATGTCCAGTTCAGTCTCCTTGTGGTAGCGGCGGAGGGACTGCTCGGAAGGGTAGCCGGGGTTGATGAACATGCGCAGCCGCGACAGGAGCAGGCCGGCGCCGGGGAGCTTGTTGTCCCAGCTGAACACGGAGAGGTCGAGGACGTCGTTGAAGGCCTTGGCGCGCTCGGCGAGGTGCGCGTCGGTGGCGAAGCTCACGTAGCTGGAGTTGCCCGTGGCGTAGTACATCCACGCGGCTTGTAGAAGGGCTCGATCTCCGGCCGGTGCCTGGAGTAGGTGGCGCGCTCGTTGGACCAGTCGCGGGTGGCGAACTCGAACATGGTGGCCGCGCCGTGCACGAGCTTCTTGGAGTAGGCATCGTCGTCGCGGAACGTGATGGAGGCGGCCGCCAGCGCAGCGGCGATCTCCCCTCCGAGGTCGGGAGCCGAGCTCACCGACAGGGACGGCCGAGGGTACGCCATGTCCTCCGGCCGGTTCCAGCAGTAGTGGTCGTCCGGCGTGTTGCCCTTGATCTTCGCCTCACCCACCTGCGCAGATCAATAGAAGAATGAAGATTGTGACGACCTAAATTTACTACTGCTTGCGGTAACAGTCCAACTTTTACGGCGCAAAATTCTAAATTCAGCATTGAAAAATTTAAATTACTAGTTACCTGAGCGTAGACGTGATCGATGGTGGAAGCAGAGGAGTTGAAGGTGTGTAACAGATAGTCGGTACCCCACTTGATGAGCTCCCTGACATGGTCATACTCCTCCACGGCCTTGTACTTGGCGCTGTACTCGATCACTGACCAGCTCAGCAGCGTCATGGAGAAGGCCATTGGGAAGTGGAACTTGATGTTGTCGCCGGCGTCGTAGTAGCCGCCGACGAGGCCGCCCTTGACGTCATTGGCGTCGGAGCCGTCCTTGAGACCAGAGTTCCCACGCCACGGGATGCCGTTGCTCCTGGGAATCCGGCCGGCTGTCACCACACAGTTACAAATTCAAATGTTGTCAGATGAGGAAGATATACGTGGCAAGATGATCAACGGGCAGACCAGCCAATACATCGATGTGCACAAGCAGACAAGCTGCTGCTTGCTGCCACATTCCAATTCCATTTGTAGTGTAATAATAATGTCACAGTGACCATGAATATGGCTGCAGCTGCACACAGTTGTGTACGCGTGTGCAAAAACGGAAAGTGAAGGCCATATCATTCGGCTCCATTATTGCAGAGATGTGTTCAAGCAATACGATCCAAATTCCCCATTCTAACGCGACGGCAGATGGTTCAACGAATCGAAGATCGCAAATATCTTCCGAAAAAATTCGGCCCAAGAACACGTTGTTCATGCGTGTGTACGAATGTACGATATCTAGCAAATAGGCAGAAGACGGGGAGGATCAGCGGTGCTCACATTTCTGGGCGTTGAAGAAGAGGAGCGCCTTGTGCAGCGCCTGGGCGTACTGGTCCGGCGGCGACGGGAGCGGCGCCCTGCGTGGGATGGACTTGTAGACGACGATAGGGAGGCCGACGAGGACGAAGCCGGCGACGAGCGCCCAGAACGCCCACCACAGGACCTTGCGCTTGACGACGACGCAGCCGAGGTCGACGTGCCTGTTCTTCTTCTTGGCCTCCGGCGGGCCGAGCAGCCAGCCCTGCTGCGTCTCGTCCAGCTCGTGGTGCTGCTGCCGCGCCGACAGCGCGCCGGCGTCGACGTCGGCGTTCCTGCTGTCGTTGTCGACCTCCGACGTCCCGTCGGTGGTTATGTCGAAGGAGCCGCCCCAGTGGTTCGTCGAGTACATGGCTGCCGGCCTGTCCGCCCCCTTGGCTTGGATCAGCGCATGAGCGGAGCGGGGGCGCCGTGGGAATGCGACGCGACGGCGAGGACTGTGTTTAGTATTCACAACTCAAAAACCCCCAACGGTGCGTTTGGGTTGGGCCGTCGAGGGAATGGGCAGAGCTGAGTGTTTGGCTTGGAGCGGAGTGTGATCTTGCTTATGTATTGATGATCCAGCCTTTTAGTCTCTGTATGTACCTCTTCTCTTCGTCTCTACCTATCTCTCTATCTTCTCAAATCTTCGTTTTTTTTTTTCTTCGCAAAAACCTCGTCGCCCCGCGTCCCCTACGCACATCCCTGGCAACAATCAATCCCCACACCATGATCAAAGATGAAAAGAAAGCGATTTACAATTGATCCCACCGTGATCAAGATGGAAAGGAGGTAATTTCGAGAGAAGTAAGGGATCGGATCGCTGGCCGCGTGGTTAACTGGAACATGGATAGAAAGAAGGGATCGGCCGGACCGCTGGCCAGCGTAGGACGACGAAAATGGTAGCCGTTACTGCCATATATGGAGGGACACTGAAACTAAAATTGTAGCTGCTACTGGCATATTGCTGCGTCAGAGAGAGGTGCTACTGATTTGCTTGTTGTTTGTTACACTATATGAAATGTGAATGATCCTTCGTGTATGTTGTGTGTCGAAGCTGAATGGTCCAATTCTTTATTAGCACTTGGACCATGCCGAGTTTACTTGACCTGTTTTGGGAAATTCTTTATGTGCAATTTGATTTTGGTTGCTGTGACAACATAGTTGGTCTTTGCCCATCCTTTAGATAGTTCTATATATATACATATCAATAAGCCAATCATATGAACTTGTTGGAAAATACAGTTCCTGATCCGGCAATCCCTAGTGATTATTTTCGCGTAGGTGATATTTTTTTTTTACTAAGTTAGTACTTGCATTGAAACCAATGTTTCGAATTATTCCCTACTCCTTCGCTTAAATGATAGTAACTGGTTTTGCTCCAATCTGCAACTATGATTTATTTTTATTTTTTCCTACAGTCCAGCCTGGTTCACTAACCAAATTGTAATCTGTATTGGTACCTTGTATCATGGTTCTAAGCCGACTGGGATTATGTATTGGTATATTTGTTTTTCTTATTTTTTGTTGCTCGTCGGTTATTTACTATATAATAAGCAAGCCATCAACCCATCATCTTACTGCTAGCACTATTTTACCTCCTTTTTTGTTCTTGGTGTTCTTGGTGAGACAGAGTGACAAGCAGAGTTTCTTCTTTATATGTTCTGCACTATGGGTAGTTGCTGGTTTAGGGGAATACATGCTAAAGAATGTCCTCTAATCTTGATAGGAATCCGGGAACTTTGCCCCCGCTATATCTTGCTTGATATAATTGCAGCTATTTGGTACTGATGAATATTTTCTTCAAAAAAATCGGTATTGACCCTGCTGTCAGGTTATCAATGAATGGGGCTTCCGGAACAAATACATGTATGCACATTATTCAGTCGTGAGATGAAAATTCAGCTTTCAATCACTTGAAAATTAAACTTTGACATGCAAGTGGTTCAGTCCCTAGCAAATGCTTTGCTTAAATTTGTTTTTTGATTTTTTGAGAAAATAATCCTAGTTTTAATTTTGCTATGACACAATTTGATTATTAGTACTGGTTCTTTATGTAAAAAATGCTCTTGTTTTCATTTATCAGGATCTGTTCCATGGCTGCTTTAGTAATGCTACAAACTTAAAAGTCTTCCTAATAGCATACCATTTGTTAGTCTTGGCTATAGGACATAAGTTTTTTTTTAGAAAGGCCGATAAAAGCTTTGTCGCATATGTTATTAGACAATAGAAAAACAAAAAAAAAAACGAAAAGGGTTTACAACTTATTTACAACAGAGCAACAACCACTAAACTACTACCAAGATCTGACTCAAAACGGTGACAAGCCCAAAAACCGAAAGAGAAGAAAAACTACCACCAAATGTACAGGATCTACTCCAGGAAAAGAAGAAATAAAAACTACGGATCCTCCTCCTGTATCCTTAGCGCCAATGCCATTCTGTACTGTATAACGTCTTCTTTACACAATGCTGCCACCTGAATAGGATTGAGGGTTTTCTGTTGGAACTACGCCTATTTCTCTCCTTCCACACGTTCCACCAAAAATAGATAAAATTCCCATCCGTGTCCCTTCGTTCGTTCTTCTCAAACTTAAGTCTACATCGCCACCCGTACAGTGGCGGACCCAGGATTTGAGAGCAGGGTATGCCCATAGATTATTACTATTATTGGTTGCTGCTCTGGTTGATGCTCAACATAAGGGGTACTGTGAGCTTGAGCATGACTCTCAATGCTAATTGTGGTCTATAGTTTTTTGAACAACTGCTTGTCAGCTTGTGGTCATAGAAGGAGAAGATGAATTAATCTACCTGCGGCCTTGAGAACCCTTTCCCAGCCCTTTCCCACTGTTGATTCAGATCAATCGACTTCTTCATTTTTTAAAAAGAAAATGCCACTACTTACAAGGAACCAAATGTGCATCTATGATTTTTGCAAAGAAAAAAAGTTGAGAAACTGGCAATTAGCAAATGGCAAGTAAAGGCCAAAGCGATTTGATGGGCTGCTGGCTGCCCTACGGTAGCCTGAATGCCTGATGGGCTGGGGGCAATAGAGAGTTGGGGATGGGGATTAGAGAGTGCAAAGGTAAGATGGGCCATTGGGGCCGTCCGACTTGTGATAGCCTGTGGGCTGCTTTCAGTTACACGCGAATTACAACCCAAAAATAGCACAGAATCGTATTTTTGAGACCTTAACTATATTGTGCATATATATACCTCTAAAAACTAATAAAATGTTTTTCAAAAATATAGGGTATGTCCGGGAATATCCGGACACAACAGCAGGTCCGCCCATGCACCCGTAGCTGTGTATAGACCCCCGATGTGTTAAATGTCTCCAAAATGGATAAATGGAACCATCTCAGAATGATCTTCCAAACTTCTTAAGTAAGAGGGCAGTCCTTGATTATGTCGGAGAGTTGTTTCCTTCGCGCACCTGCACAGTCTGCCCCCATCCGCTAATTCACCTTGCCCGCATACAATTTGTGTAGTCGTTATGTCCGTACGACTCGCTCATAATCCGCCCCGTCTGCCTCGATTAGAACCCGCGCACCCTGACCCCATCCATTCGCCCCTGCCCCACAGGCTCACCTCAACCCAAATCTACCGGCCACCGGCTAGCCACGCAACACTCCTCGGTGCCCATGTCGAGCTCCCTGACTCCCTGAACAACATGAAACACGTGCAACACGTAACAGTTAAATGCAACGTACGTTTGAAACAGATGGAACATTTGAAACAGATACTTGCAATATATTTGTTAAAACATAAGCAACATCTAGATAGAATACTTGCAACTTGCAACATGTAAACACATAGAAGAAATATTTGGAATATAATGTTGCAATATACGACACCCAGATCAAAACACTTACAACATACCCAGAGTGTACGTGAAATATTTTGAACAAACTCTTGCAACATATCTCTGAAACAATTACAATATACGCAACATCCCCAATATAATTTGCAACATTCATAAAGCAATTGCAATATACTTTTAAAACATCTGAAACAGTTGAAATATATATTTACATCATAGGAGAGTGGGAGCGTCTGTGCTAGTCAATTCCGTCCATCGGGATGGGAGTTGATAGCGAGTGGCAGTGCACAAGCACCACGAGCATCCAGTGGCGTACACGAGCATCAATGCATCATCGCCACCAGCATTGGGCTTGGATCTGTCGGGCGGACGGCGCGCGACGGGCGAAGCGAGCGAGCACCACCAGCACCAGTACACGCGACGGGAGGGAGTGACGGGGTACAATTGCAAGCAACAAGGCAGCGTGGGCCGGCGGGAGCGTCCAACACCAACGTAACGGCGCACGCGAGCATCACCGCCACCTGTATTGGGCTTGCATCGGTCTGTCGGGCGGCACTTGACGGGCGAAGCGAGCAAGCACCACCAGCACCAGTGCACGCGATGATAGAGAGTGGCAGGGTAAAAATGCGAGCAAACAAGCCAGTGGGCTGGTGGCCGCGTCCGACGATTTGCTTTTTTTTTTTTTAACCGAGAGTTAACCTCATTTTCATTACGATAATAACGGAAATACAAAGGTAACTGTGTAACAGATTTGCATGAGGGACCTAGACCAGATGAAGACGACGGCTAACAAATTAAGACGATTTGCTAGTGTCGGAGATAAGACGCGCAGCATTACCGCTTATAAATAGCTCGTGGCACACTAGGCTCCCGCTCTCCTAGCTACACCAAAATGCTCCGCTCTCGCCTCTACCCCGTCCACAATGGCGGCTACGACGACGAGGGCAGCTTGCCGTGCACTGTTCATGTTATTGGTTGTCCTCGGCGTCTCCGCTAGCGGTAAGCAGCCAACTAATCTTGTCCCTGCATCTCCATTCTCCAGGACGAACTAGGATCCGGTTTCGTCTATAATTGATTTGTATGTGTTTTAGTGCAATAGAGGCTAATGTTGCATTGCCTCTTGCCTGTGCTCTCTGTTCTCTGATTCAGATGATTTCGGGCCGTCGCTGGACGTGGATACCTTGGACATAATAAACCACTGCAGCTACAGGGTGGCTCCGGTGATCGCCCCCAGACAGGGCTGGCCGGCGCTAAGCTTCACCGCCGTCGAACTAAAGGGGTACGAGTACGTCCTCGGAATCCCGATGCCACACGGGTGGTCGGACCGACTGCTCTACTGACGGCAACGGCAAGTTCGCGTGCGCCACGGGCGACTGCGGCTCCGGCCGTCTGGAGTGCGATGGCGGCATGGGGCCCGCGCCGGCGGCAGCGACGGTCGCCGAGTTCGCGCTCGGCGGCAGAAACGGCACGGACACCTACGACATCAGCCACGGGGTTGGGAATAAAACTCCAGGTAACAGACGTTGCTTATTTGCTTTGTCTGCGACACCCTATAGTTAGAAAAACAACGGCGAGACGGTGACCCTTTTGTTTATCACCAATAATCCTGCCGAGCGGGACTATCTGAGAAGTACTAAAGGGTGCGTTCGGTAGAGCTTTGGCTCGAGTCAAAACAATTTTAGTTATGGCTTATCGCAACACCTACAGGCTCTCTCTCTTTCTCGTCTGCCTTTTCCACCTCGATCTGATCATGCTTATACAATGCGGTGAACTCTATGGATAGTACGAAGCATAACTCGTGCACACCATATTTTGCTAAGGATGCCGACGATTCATAATAAACATCACAAAACCATTGATTACTAGCATTACCATAAGTTCACCATTAAAGAGATATATATGGATACAAGAAAAGAGAGGTCCCTGTTTCGCAAAAAGGAAATAGAAGGATACTTTCCTTGGTAAAAGTGGAGCTCTCTTATATAAATAGCTCGTGTCAGGCTGCTTCCCTGCTGCATGCACCGTCATCAAACGGCTCCGCTCTCGCTCTCGTCCAGATTGCAGTCGTTCGCTATGGTGGCAGGGGCAGCTTCTCGCGCATTGTTGGCATTCTTGATCGCCGTCGCCGTGTCCGCTAGCGGTAAGCACCCAACCAATCCTGTCCCTTCATGTTGGTGCTAATTAATACTGATGCCCGTGCTTTGGTGTCCGGATTCAGATGATTTTACGCCGTCGCTAGACGAGCAACGACGTGACATCTTGAACATCAAAAACAACTGTAGCTTCAGCGTGGCGCCGGTGATCGTCGCTAAACCGCCGCTGGACTTCACCCCGTACCAGTTCATGGGGTACGAGTACCTCGTAAACATCGCGTTGCCACACGGGTGGCACCGGCTGCTCCACCGACGACGGCGCCACGGGCGACTGCGGCTCCGGGCGCCTGGAGTGCGCCAGCGGCGCCAGGCCCGTGCCGTCGCCGGCCACGATCGCCGTGCTCGCTCTCGGCGGCAGAGGCGGCACGGACAACTACCACATCAGCGTCGCCGACGGGTACAACGTGCCCGTGCGCTCCGGCGCAGTGCGTGGTGGACCTCAACGGCGCGTGCCCGGCTGACCAGCAGGGTGAAGGCGTCCGACGGCCGTGTCGTGGCGTGCAAGCCGTCAGGGAACCCCGTGTCCTCGAATATCGCGTGCACGCCGTCCAGCAGCAGCTCTAGCTGCGCCGTCGTCGACAACAGCTACACCGTTACCTTCTGCCCTGACAACAGCGAATTCGACCCTAGTAGTCCTATTAGTACTAGTAACTAGTTGGGTTCTATCTGTTACCTCTTAGTAGTACGTATGTACGTGCATCTTTGATTGCAGATCTCGTGCAAAATAAGGGAAAATTCAGGCATCTGTGAATTTTAGTTTTCTTTCGGGGATGACGGTTATTGAACAAGTTTTTATGAGATTTCATTCATTGCAATTTCTATAAGACGCAATGTACAATTTTCGGTGTTGAGAATAAAAAAAAAACCAACTAGACAAAACCACAAACTTTGAGAAAAATTATTTTTGTTGACACAAAGATAATTACTTATAATTATTTTCTATAGGGAGACAAGGACAAAAAAGTTACTGGTACAAAATTATTTTTAAGAAGTGGCAAAATAAAGTTTTTTTTTTTGAACCTTAGGAAAACAAAATCTGTGTCTTGAACCTGA
>JALGXP010001243.1:0-15355 GCA_023333625.1 Bothriochloa decipiens
TCTCTCTCTCTCTCTCTCTCTCTCTCTCTCTCTCTCTCTCTCTCTCTTAATCTCATGCACATTCAAGTTTTAAAGAGAAGAAAAAGACTTACATTTTACTTAAAACTGTCTGGAATTCTTCTTGTCTCCTGAATAAAAAAAACGTGACCAACCTAGATAGATGGAAATAGGTGTTTTTTCATTTAGAAGTAGGCATCCAAATTTGAGTTGAAGAGGTCTCAAACCCGGGAGTTTGGATGCATGACCCCCACCCTACCATTTGAGCTAGACTCACTCCCGCTTTCTTCTGAATAATAATGTTATCATGGAACTGAATTTGGGAAGAACTCATCTTGTATAATTTGCATACTAGAAATATTCTTCTGTAACTTGATTTGTTGGAAACTGTACCGAGGAAAACTTGCTTGTCATACAGTGCAAAGTGTTCCCTCCTTTCCAAAACCTCTTCTCTAACCTTGACAAACTTTATAGAAAATATATATTAACATCTACAGTACCAAATAAAATGTACTATCATGACATTCCATTGTGCCATTGTGGATTTAAAGAAACGAATCTGATTTTATATACTCGCTCAGAGTTAAAGTTTGACTTGATAAAACAATGACTACGTGAATTTTGAAATGGAGGGAGTAGGCTACACCAGCAGCATTTGTTTTGTTGATTTATTCTCCAATACCACGTTTAGCATTGTCAAACAGTTTTCCAAAAATAATGATGTTGTTCGTTTTGGCAAACTTTCCAGAGACTGGAACAATAACAGAGGCGGAAAGCAGTTTGGTGGTGGGAAGCGGGGGCGCCACTTTGACTCCCGTGACAGGGCCTCCAATAAAGCTCAGAAAGTTTAGATGCAAGATAGATTTAGTTATATTAATGAGAAATACATATATGCTGCGCTGCTTCCTTTTGCATCCATGGAAGTGACATCTGTTTCTTTATGTTTATTTGCTCTTTGTAAACGTTGGCCTGAACTTTGAAAAACAGACTTTTGAACCATGTGGCATGCTGATAGTAATGAGAACTGAGTAGAGGAAAATTTACTGGACATGTGTATTCTCGAGAGTGGGAAGAAAAAGGAGGTCCTCTACATAAGCTACAGAGCTCTGAAGTCAGAACTCTGATAACTTTTTTTTGGGGTAAAATAAACATACGAACGATAACCCGGAAGGGTCGTATACAACGGCGACTGCAAGAATTCTGATGCTGGTTACATTACGGTGGTAGGAGAAACAGTGCTGGTGGTATGATTTCGCGTTGTCTGCTTGTTTGACAGGGTTGCTTCTGATCTCGCTTGGTGTAAGGCTTTTTTTTGCATGCAAGTCCACTATTTCTGAATTTTAGATTTTATAGTATTGTTGTGATGGAATAATTTTGCTAGGGACTCGAAATTCTGTAATCTGAGAGGGTAGTTTAAGCACTGCGTGTTTGTTTTACCGTGGACGAAATGCATTGACCATTTGTTTTACGGTCTGCGAAATACCTTTGGACTATGATCAATGTACCACGTTTGCTTCTGATCTGGGTTGTTTGGAATGCATGACAACTTTCCAATTTCTGAGTTCTTAAAAAAAAACTTTCCAATTTCTGTTTTTTTTCTTGTGAAATCGAACTGTTTCCTACAAAATTCCTGTACTCTTCTAATCTATACTTTTTTTGTATTTTTTGTTTACTTGATTTTGGGTTTTGACAGTTCTTTTTTTAGCAAAACATGATTTTGAATTTTGACAGTTACCCAACATTTTTATGGAGAAAACCCAACATTTTATTGGCGCTGCTCGGAAAATTCGGTCAGCAATCCACACCGCAAAAGGTCGAAATTCTGCAGCCCACGAGAGCCCAACTGCATCCAGCCTATGTCTGCCACCCCATGTGTGAATGAAAAACCCCCGCGTCTCATCCGCCAGGCGCGGGTAGCAACTTGCAAGACGCGGGCGCCACGACGAACGGCGCCATCTACCACCACCAATCTCCCGCTCCCGCCGCTCCTCTCGCCTCGCCGCCAAAATTTTCCCCGGAAATTTTCAAACCATCTCTTCCGTGGCACGGCGCGCCTCCCCGCGCCTTCTCCTTCCCTCGCAAGCCAAAGCCGCGGCAGGCGCCAATCGCATCCCGAATTTTGGGATTCAAAATCTCCCCACAACTCCCATCCACTCCCCTATAAATCGATCCCGCCGCTGCCCATTCCCTCCTCACACCACAATCCCAGCGAAATCCTCCACCAATCCCCCACCCCTCGAATCTTCCAGCCTCTCCAAGACTCCGACGATGCCTTCCGCGCCGGCGCTTGTCCCCGCGTGCGACCTGGAGGAGCCGCTGCTGGCGGAGTCGTCGGACCGCTTCTCCATGTTCCCGATCCGGTTCCCGCAGATCTGGGAGTTGTACAAGAAGGCGGTGGCGTCCTTCTGGACCGCCGAGGAGGTGGACCTCTCCGCGGACGCCCGCCACTGGGACGCCGCGCTCTCCCCCGACGAGCGCCACTTCATCTCCCACGTGCTCGCCTTCTTCGCCGCCTCCGACGGCATCGTGCTGGAGAACCTCGCGTCCCGCTTCATGTCCGACGTGCAGGTCGCCGAGGCTCGCGCCTTCTACGGCTTCCAGATCGCCATCGAGAACATCCACTCGGAGATGTACTCGCTGCTGCTGGAGACGTACATCCGCGACGGCGCCGAGAAGGACCGCCTGTTCCGCGCCATCGAGACGGTCCCCGCCGTGCGCCGCAAGGCGGACTGGGCCATGCGCTGGATCGACGGCGGGGAGCGCTTCGCTGAGCGCCTCGTCGCCTTCGCCTGCGTCGAGGGCATCTTCTTCTCGGGCTCCTTCTGCGCCATCTTCTGGCTCAAGAAGCGCGGCCTCATGCCGGGCCTCACCTTCTCCAACGAGCTCATCTCCCGCGACGAGGGCCTCCACTGCGACTTCGCCTGCCTCCTCTACGACCTCCTCCGCGGCAAGCTCGACGAGTCCCGCGTCCGCGAGATCGTCGCCGACGCCGTCGACATCGAGCGCGAGTTCGTCTGCGACGCGCTCCCCGTCGCGCTCGTCGGCATGAACGGCGCGCTCATGAGCCAGTACATCGAGTTCGTCGCCGACCGCCTGCTCATGGCGCTGGGCCACAACAAGATGTACAACGTCGCCAACCCATTCGACTGGATGGAGCTCATCTCGCTGCAGGGCAAGACCAACTTCTTTGAGAAGCGCGTCGGGGAGTACCAGAAGGCGTCCGTCATGTCCAGCCTCAGTGGCGGCGCTGCGGCGAACCACATCTTCAGCATCGACGAGGACTTCTGAGTGCACATCTGTGATCCGCGCGCGCTTGATATATTGCTCCGATAATAATCTTACAAGTCATAACCTTATTGTGTTTTTTCTTACATGCTAGATGTCTGTAATAACATCTCAATATATCAATACACCGGGTTTTCTTAAAGCTGCTGCGCTCACGGTGTCTGATGCAATGCCTGTGACTGAATAATCTTTAACCGTACTCCAATTATATCGTTTGTACGAGTAACTATAACATTTTGACAAAAAAAATCTTGTTCCTTTAACTTGTCACATAGTGAGGGGAATTGCTTCTTTACGGCGTACTGTATAAATTGGATACGTACTGGCTCATACATTCTTTTTGTTGAGATTTACTCCGTACGGAGCAGGATACTGTATAAATCGGGGTTTTTTTTTTTGTTTTTTTGAGAAAAAAGTCGCTCAGATACTACTAGGCACATTAGGCCGATTTGGATACGGCCCAAACCAGAAAAACCGGGCTTATAGGCCCAACCGATCGGCTCCTCGTCAGTCCAGCACGAGTGCACGGACCTCTCGCCGCTGGACACAGCCGCAATCTCTGTACAGACTCCGCGTGACGCATCCGGGCGCCGGGGACCCGCAGCCGGCAACCGGCAGCCGAGGGAGAGCTTCATCTCCGGCGAGAGCCGCAGACCCTCCGTCAATTCCCCTTTCCCCAATCTTCCGGTCATCCGATTTCCCACGATCGAGGCGTAAAGCCACGCCGCAGCGCAAGCCACTGTGCACGGCGGCGCTACCGCACCGGGTCTTGGGCGAATCAGGAAGGGCCGCTGCGGATTTTGGCGCCCGGCACCGGGAGATTGGGAGGTTAGCGTGTCCACTGGTGGTCGGCCTTTGCCCGCGCTGAGTCTGCCCCCTGCTTTGCCATGGGAGGCTCCCCTGTATTGGACGGGACTCTGTCTTTGAGCACCTTCATCGCCTCCGCGGCAGCGCTGGTTAAGAGGTGGAAGGAGATCGAGGTCGACGATTCCCTTCCTGAATGGACATGGAAGCCGTGCAGCAAATCGGGTGTGCCGTCGGAGGTTTGCATCTTTTTCTGATTCATTAACCTTGCAGTTTTCTGATTGGGGGCACAGTTGAATATGCTGGTTTGTCTTGCAGCTAGAGGGGTATCTAGCCCTGGAAAGAGTGTACCGCAGTTTTGGAACAAGCCAGGTGGATAGTTTGCTGTCCTATATCTGTATAAAAAATATGATACATATGATCTTTGCAATAGGTGATATTCATGCTTACATTTAACTAGCAGAATGTTCCTCCAGGAGCAGATTGAGGAGATGGAGAAGTTCGATGATGCAGGGGATGTAGCTTGGGTAAATGTTTCTGTGACCTGCTTATTGATAAATTAGCCAAGTCTGATCTTCTGCTGTTGTCGTATCTTCATCTTATCCCTGCACAACAATTATTAGAGTTTATATAAAGGAAGCAAGCAGCTCTTACTGGGTGAGGGTGATGGTTTTGGAACATGGGTCTTGTACTGAGTTTTGGGGACAAGACTTGACTCCTATTGATCTAGCATTAGCACGCGTCATAGAACTCGAGCTCTGAAGTCATTTTCATGATTCATTCTCTTTGCAGGTCGAGAGCTCTAGTGACAATGTTCATGTTTATGATTTCCATGTTGTCTACAGCTTCTCCTATAAAGTTCCAGTGATACACTTTCGGGGTTATCGTACTAGTAAGTATATTTGAATGAGAACACATTTTATTGCCTTGTATTGGTTTTTTCTACTTAACAGCAAACATCTGAAACCTGTACTTAGGTGGCCAACTGCTAACTCTAGATGAGGTAAAAGAGGGGCTTCCTTCTCACTCACAGAAAGTATTGAGCGAATCAAAGTGGACGTTTATTACTCAAGAGGTATGCCTGCTTCAACACGATTCTTGATTTCTATCGAAACAGAATTCAGCTCTTCAGTCTTGACACACATAAAGTGAACTGTGGTCTGTCGTTCGCTAATTGTGCAAGGATTATGTTCTGCCTGTACATGGAATCCTGCAGGAGCACCCCTATTTAAGCAAGCCATGGTTGACCCTGCACCCCTGTGCAACCAGTGATTGGATGAAGCTACTTCTCGAAGAAACTAAAGTGACAGATAAGGCGTGCTTGCTGTATTTGCCGGCATGGTTATCCGTGGTTGGCCAGGCAGTAGGACTGAAAATCCCTCTCGAGCTTCATTCCAGCTCATAGTTTCTTCACCTTTTTATCCATGATTGGCCAGGCAGTGGGATTGAAAATCCTTAATAAAGCATCCTTGCAATTTTTCACTTTCAGTATGTATGGCGATTGAAAGAGAGTCCTCAACTGGCTGGAATTGCCATTCTGTGATTGTTGTGGTGAATATATACTTTCATTCAATTTGCTACTGTTTCTGTTAGACACGCTCTGGTATGAAACACTAGCGTTTAAGGAAATTTTTTAAGTCTTGGTGTGTTTCTGGGATGCACTCGCAAGTTAACAATGGTGCCACCATGCATTTTCTGGGCCAAGTTCGGTACTGATGGTACCAGGTCAACCCACACCCGGTTCCAGGCCAGCTCAAAAGCCCACAAAAGACTGATTTCTGTAGTGAGACTCGGATATCGCGATATTGCCCAGGCTTAGCAAGTGGTACTCCACTTTCTGCTCAATCAAAAAAAAAAAAAAAGAGTGGTACTCATGCGTTGCCGATCTTGCATAATTGCATTGTGAGTTTGTGACTCCCATCAGTTCTGGAGTAATCTCCTGGTTTAATCTTTCTCTTGAGCCAAAGAAAGCAAGAATTTCTCTATTTTTACTTGAGAGATGTTATATAGGATAAGCTCTGTTCCGCTGGGGAAAAAAAGATTCAGAATATATAACATAACCCAGCGATCACCAATCCAGCTACCCAAAGTTCCGACCCGATCAGATCTTTCAAGGGTTCCACTCGGGCGGCGGAGGTGGCGTGGCCGGGAACGACGGCGGCACGGCGGAGAACATGCTGTTCCTGTCGACGGGGCTGACGCCGACGCCGCGGCCGCTGCTGGTGATGGCCACCAGCGCCGCCACGAGGCCGGTGTTGCCCACCAGCGTCGGCTCGGTCTGCCCGAACGCCATGCGCGAGTCGTTGAATCTGTCGTTGCGGTCCGGCCCGCCCACCATCGCGCCCGTGATCACGTTCGGGTCCGCCTTCTTGGTGTCGCGCCACCTGTACCCGCCGGTGCACGAGTACTTGACGCCGTTGTGCGGCGTCGACGCGCCCCGGTGGTGTACGTGCCGCGGGTACTTGTTGCCGATGCCCACCACGTAGCTCATCTTCCTCGGGTTGTCCCCAAGAATGTAGTTTAGCTGCTCATCAATCATGGAACACATCACAGACGCCATTGTCAGAACCAGAAACCAGCTAGAGAACGCCATCACGCTCCAAACAACCATTACCTGAGACTTGGCGAACGCACGGAGGTCTTCGGTGGGCATGAAGTTGGGCCCGCAGTACCAGCCGGGGACGTTGAGCGCTTCCATGTAGTCGGCATAGAGAGCGGCGAGGAAGGAGTTGGCGACCACGTACTGCAGCGGCTGGCCCCGGCCGTGGTTGAAGAGCGCCAGCCCGCCCTTGGTGAAGTTGAAAGCCCTGAAGCGCCGGAAGCACCTGCACATGTCCAGTTCAGTCTCCTTGTGGTAGCGGCGGAGGGACTGCTCGGAAGGGTAGCCGGGGTTGATGAACATGCGCAGCCGCGACAGGAGCAGGCCGGCGCCGGGGAGCTTGTTGTCCCAGCTGAACACGGAGAGGTCGAGGACGTCGTTGAAGGCCTTGGCGCGCTCGGCGAGGTGCGCGTCGGTGGCGAAGCTCACGTAGCTGGAGTTGCCCGTGGCGTAGTACATCCACGCGGCTTGTAGAAGGGCTCGATCTCCGGCCGGTGCCTGGAGTAGGTGGCGCGCTCGTTGGACCAGTCGCGGGTGGCGAACTCGAACATGGTGGCCGCGCCGTGCACGAGCTTCTTGGAGTAGGCATCGTCGTCGCGGAACGTGATGGAGGCGGCCGCCAGCGCAGCGGCGATCTCCCCTCCGAGGTCGGGAGCCGAGCTCACCGACAGGGACGGCCGAGGGTACGCCATGTCCTCCGGCCGGTTCCAGCAGTAGTGGTCGTCCGGCGTGTTGCCCTTGATCTTCGCCTCACCCACCTGCGCAGATCAATAGAAGAATGAAGATTGTGACGACCTAAATTTACTACTGCTTGCGGTAACAGTCCAACTTTTACGGCGCAAAATTCTAAATTCAGCATTGAAAAATTTAAATTACTAGTTACCTGAGCGTAGACGTGATCGATGGTGGAAGCAGAGGAGTTGAAGGTGTGTAACAGATAGTCGGTACCCCACTTGATGAGCTCCCTGACATGGTCATACTCCTCCACGGCCTTGTACTTGGCGCTGTACTCGATCACTGACCAGCTCAGCAGCGTCATGGAGAAGGCCATTGGGAAGTGGAACTTGATGTTGTCGCCGGCGTCGTAGTAGCCGCCGACGAGGCCGCCCTTGACGTCATTGGCGTCGGAGCCGTCCTTGAGACCAGAGTTCCCACGCCACGGGATGCCGTTGCTCCTGGGAATCCGGCCGGCTGTCACCACACAGTTACAAATTCAAATGTTGTCAGATGAGGAAGATATACGTGGCAAGATGATCAACGGGCAGACCAGCCAATACATCGATGTGCACAAGCAGACAAGCTGCTGCTTGCTGCCACATTCCAATTCCATTTGTAGTGTAATAATAATGTCACAGTGACCATGAATATGGCTGCAGCTGCACACAGTTGTGTACGCGTGTGCAAAAACGGAAAGTGAAGGCCATATCATTCGGCTCCATTATTGCAGAGATGTGTTCAAGCAATACGATCCAAATTCCCCATTCTAACGCGACGGCAGATGGTTCAACGAATCGAAGATCGCAAATATCTTCCGAAAAAATTCGGCCCAAGAACACGTTGTTCATGCGTGTGTACGAATGTACGATATCTAGCAAATAGGCAGAAGACGGGGAGGATCAGCGGTGCTCACATTTCTGGGCGTTGAAGAAGAGGAGCGCCTTGTGCAGCGCCTGGGCGTACTGGTCCGGCGGCGACGGGAGCGGCGCCCTGCGTGGGATGGACTTGTAGACGACGATAGGGAGGCCGACGAGGACGAAGCCGGCGACGAGCGCCCAGAACGCCCACCACAGGACCTTGCGCTTGACGACGACGCAGCCGAGGTCGACGTGCCTGTTCTTCTTCTTGGCCTCCGGCGGGCCGAGCAGCCAGCCCTGCTGCGTCTCGTCCAGCTCGTGGTGCTGCTGCCGCGCCGACAGCGCGCCGGCGTCGACGTCGGCGTTCCTGCTGTCGTTGTCGACCTCCGACGTCCCGTCGGTGGTTATGTCGAAGGAGCCGCCCCAGTGGTTCGTCGAGTACATGGCTGCCGGCCTGTCCGCCCCCTTGGCTTGGATCAGCGCATGAGCGGAGCGGGGGCGCCGTGGGAATGCGACGCGACGGCGAGGACTGTGTTTAGTATTCACAACTCAAAAACCCCCAACGGTGCGTTTGGGTTGGGCCGTCGAGGGAATGGGCAGAGCTGAGTGTTTGGCTTGGAGCGGAGTGTGATCTTGCTTATGTATTGATGATCCAGCCTTTTAGTCTCTGTATGTACCTCTTCTCTTCGTCTCTACCTATCTCTCTATCTTCTCAAATCTTCGTTTTTTTTTTCTTCGCAAAAACCTCGTCGCCCCGCGTCCCCTACGCACATCCCTGGCAACAATCAATCCCCACACCATGATCAAAGATGAAAAGAAAGCGATTTACAATTGATCCCACCGTGATCAAGATGGAAAGGAGGTAATTTCGAGAGAAGTAAGGGATCGGATCGCTGGCCGCGTGGTTAACTGGAACATGGATAGAAAGAAGGGATCGGCCGGACCGCTGGCCAGCGTAGGACGACGAAAATGGTAGCCGTTACTGCCATATATGGAGGGACACTGAAACTAAAATTGTAGCTGCTACTGGCATATTGCTGCGTCAGAGAGAGGTGCTACTGATTTGCTTGTTGTTTGTTACACTATATGAAATGTGAATGATCCTTCGTGTATGTTGTGTGTCGAAGCTGAATGGTCCAATTCTTTATTAGCACTTGGACCATGCCGAGTTTACTTGACCTGTTTTGGGAAATTCTTTATGTGCAATTTGATTTTGGTTGCTGTGACAACATAGTTGGTCTTTGCCCATCCTTTAGATAGTTCTATATATATACATATCAATAAGCCAATCATATGAACTTGTTGGAAAATACAGTTCCTGATCCGGCAATCCCTAGTGATTATTTTCGCGTAGGTGATATTTTTTTTTTACTAAGTTAGTACTTGCATTGAAACCAATGTTTCGAATTATTCCCTACTCCTTCGCTTAAATGATAGTAACTGGTTTTGCTCCAATCTGCAACTATGATTTATTTTTATTTTTTCCTACAGTCCAGCCTGGTTCACTAACCAAATTGTAATCTGTATTGGTACCTTGTATCATGGTTCTAAGCCGACTGGGATTATGTATTGGTATATTTGTTTTTCTTATTTTTTGTTGCTCGTCGGTTATTTACTATATAATAAGCAAGCCATCAACCCATCATCTTACTGCTAGCACTATTTTACCTCCTTTTTTGTTCTTGGTGTTCTTGGTGAGACAGAGTGACAAGCAGAGTTTCTTCTTTATATGTTCTGCACTATGGGTAGTTGCTGGTTTAGGGGAATACATGCTAAAGAATGTCCTCTAATCTTGATAGGAATCCGGGAACTTTGCCCCCGCTATATCTTGCTTGATATAATTGCAGCTATTTGGTACTGATGAATATTTTCTTCAAAAAAATCGGTATTGACCCTGCTGTCAGGTTATCAATGAATGGGGCTTCCGGAACAAATACATGTATGCACATTATTCAGTCGTGAGATGAAAATTCAGCTTTCAATCACTTGAAAATTAAACTTTGACATGCAAGTGGTTCAGTCCCTAGCAAATGCTTTGCTTAAATTTGTTTTTTGATTTTTTGAGAAAATAATCCTAGTTTTAATTTTGCTATGACACAATTTGATTATTAGTACTGGTTCTTTATGTAAAAAATGCTCTTGTTTTCATTTATCAGGATCTGTTCCATGGCTGCTTTAGTAATGCTACAAACTTAAAAGTCTTCCTAATAGCATACCATTTGTTAGTCTTGGCTATAGGACATAAGTTTTTTTTTAGAAAGGCCGATAAAAGCTTTGTCGCATATGTTATTAGACAATAGAAAAACAAAAAAAAAACGAAAAGGGTTTACAACTTATTTACAACAGAGCAACAACCACTAAACTACTACCAAGATCTGACTCAAAACGGTGACAAGCCCAAAAACCGAAAGAGAAGAAAAACTACCACCAAATGTACAGGATCTACTCCAGGAAAAGAAGAAATAAAAACTACGGATCCTCCTCCTGTATCCTTAGCGCCAATGCCATTCTGTACTGTATAACGTCTTCTTTACACAATGCTGCCACCTGAATAGGATTGAGGGTTTTCTGTTGGAACTACGCCTATTTCTCTCCTTCCACACGTTCCACCAAAAATAGATAAAATTCCCATCCGTGTCCCTTCGTTCGTTCTTCTCAAACTTAAGTCTACATCGCCACCCGTACAGTGGCGGACCCAGGATTTGAGAGCAGGGTATGCCCATAGATTATTACTATTATTGGTTGCTGCTCTGGTTGATGCTCAACATAAGGGGTACTGTGAGCTTGAGCATGACTCTCAATGCTAATTGTGGTCTATAGTTTTTTGAACAACTGCTTGTCAGCTTGTGGTCATAGAAGGAGAAGATGAATTAATCTACCTGCGGCCTTGAGAACCCTTTCCCAGCCCTTTCCCACTGTTGATTCAGATCAATCGACTTCTTCATTTTTTAAAAAGAAAATGCCACTACTTACAAGGAACCAAATGTGCATCTATGATTTTTGCAAAGAAAAAAAGTTGAGAAACTGGCAATTAGCAAATGGCAAGTAAAGGCCAAAGCGATTTGATGGGCTGCTGGCTGCCCTACGGTAGCCTGAATGCCTGATGGGCTGGGGGCAATAGAGAGTTGGGGATGGGGATTAGAGAGTGCAAAGGTAAGATGGGCCATTGGGGCCGTCCGACTTGTGATAGCCTGTGGGCTGCTTTCAGTTACACGCGAATTACAACCCAAAAATAGCACAGAATCGTATTTTTGAGACCTTAACTATATTGTGCATATATATACCTCTAAAAACTAATAAAATGTTTTTCAAAAATATAGGGTATGTCCGGGAATATCCGGACACAACAGCAGGTCCGCCCATGCACCCGTAGCTGTGTATAGACCCCCGATGTGTTAAATGTCTCCAAAATGGATAAATGGAACCATCTCAGAATGATCTTCCAAACTTCTTAAGTAAGAGGGCAGTCCTTGATTATGTCGGAGAGTTGTTTCCTTCGCGCACCTGCACAGTCTGCCCCCATCCGCTAATTCACCTTGCCCGCATACAATTTGTGTAGTCGTTATGTCCGTACGACTCGCTCATAATCCGCCCCGTCTGCCTCGATTAGAACCCGCGCACCCTGACCCCATCCATTCGCCCCTGCCCCACAGGCTCACCTCAACCCAAATCTACCGGCCACCGGCTAGCCACGCAACACTCCTCGGTGCCCATGTCGAGCTCCCTGACTCCCTGAACAACATGAAACACGTGCAACACGTAACAGTTAAATGCAACGTACGTTTGAAACAGATGGAACATTTGAAACAGATACTTGCAATATATTTGTTAAAACATAAGCAACATCTAGATAGAATACTTGCAACTTGCAACATGTAAACACATAGAAGAAATATTTGGAATATAATGTTGCAATATACGACACCCAGATCAAAACACTTACAACATACCCAGAGTGTACGTGAAATATTTTGAACAAACTCTTGCAACATATCTCTGAAACAATTACAATATACGCAACATCCCCAATATAATTTGCAACATTCATAAAGCAATTGCAATATACTTTTAAAACATCTGAAACAGTTGAAATATATATTTACATCATAGGAGAGTGGGAGCGTCTGTGCTAGTCAATTCCGTCCATCGGGATGGGAGTTGATAGCGAGTGGCAGTGCACAAGCACCACGAGCATCCAGTGGCGTACACGAGCATCAATGCATCATCGCCACCAGCATTGGGCTTGGATCTGTCGGGCGGACGGCGCGCGACGGGCGAAGCGAGCGAGCACCACCAGCACCAGTACACGCGACGGGAGGGAGTGACGGGGTACAATTGCAAGCAACAAGGCAGCGTGGGCCGGCGGGAGCGTCCAACACCAACGTAACGGCGCACGCGAGCATCACCGCCACCTGTATTGGGCTTGCATCGGTCTGTCGGGCGGCACTTGACGGGCGAAGCGAGCAAGCACCACCAGCACCAGTGCACGCGATGATAGAGAGTGGCAGGGTAAAAATGCGAGCAAACAAGCCAGTGGGCTGGTGGCCGCGTCCGACGATTTGCTTTTTTTTTTTTTAACCGAGAGTTAACCTCATTTTCATTACGATAATAACGGAAATACAAAGGTAACTGTGTAACAGATTTGCATGAGGGACCTAGACCAGATGAAGACGACGGCTAACAAATTAAGACGATTTGCTAGTGTCGGAGATAAGACGCGCAGCATTACCGCTTATAAATAGCTCGTGGCACACTAGGCTCCCGCTCTCCTAGCTACACCAAAATGCTCCGCTCTCGCCTCTACCCCGTCCACAATGGCGGCTACGACGACGAGGGCAGCTTGCCGTGCACTGTTCATGTTATTGGTTGTCCTCGGCGTCTCCGCTAGCGGTAAGCAGCCAACTAATCTTGTCCCTGCATCTCCATTCTCCAGGACGAACTAGGATCCGGTTTCGTCTATAATTGATTT
Organism: Bothriochloa decipiens; assembly: GCA_023333625.1. Lineage (NCBI taxonomy): Eukaryota > Viridiplantae > Streptophyta > Magnoliopsida > Poales > Poaceae > Bothriochloa > Bothriochloa decipiens. Next base: position 13,229 of record JALGXP010001243.1, read on the forward strand.
GTATGTGTTTTAGTGCAATAGAGGCTAATGTTGCATTGCCTCTTGCCTGTGCTCTCTGTTCTCTGATTCAGATGATTTCGGGCCGTCGCTGGACGTGGATACCTTGGACATAATAAACCACTGCAGCTACAGGGTGGCTCCGGTGATCGCCCCCAGACAGGGCTGGCCGGCGCTAAGCTTCACCGCCGTCGAACTAAAGGGGTACGAGTACGTCCTCGGAATCCCGATGCCACACGGGTGGTCGGACCGACTGCTCTACTGACGGCAACGGCAAGTTCGCGTGCGCCACGGGCGACTGCGGCTCCGGCCGTCTGGAGTGCGATGGCGGCATGGGGCCCGCGCCGGCGGCAGCGACGGTCGCCGAGTTCGCGCTCGGCGGCAGAAACGGCACGGACACCTACGACATCAGCCACGGGGTTGGGAATAAAACTCCAGGTAACAGACGTTGCTTATTTGCTTTGTCTGCGACACCCTATAGTTAGAAAAACAACGGCGAGACGGTGACCCTTTTGTTTATCACCAATAATCCTGCCGAGCGGGACTATCTGAGAAGTACTAAAGGGTGCGTTCGGTAGAGCTTTGGCTCGAGTCAAAACAATTTTAGTTATGGCTTATCGCAACACCTACAGGCTCTCTCTCTTTCTCGTCTGCCTTTTCCACCTCGATCTGATCATGCTTATACAATGCGGTGAACTCTATGGATAGTACGAAGCATAACTCGTGCACACCATATTTTGCTAAGGATGCCGACGATTCATAATAAACATCACAAAACCATTGATTACTAGCATTACCATAAGTTCACCATTAAAGAGATATATATGGATACAAGAAAAGAGAGGTCCCTGTTTCGCAAAAAGGAAATAGAAGGATACTTTCCTTGGTAAAAGTGGAGCTCTCTTATATAAATAGCTCGTGTCAGGCTGCTTCCCTGCTGCATGCACCGTCATCAAACGGCTCCGCTCTCGCTCTCGTCCAGATTGCAGTCGTTCGCTATGGTGGCAGGGGCAGCTTCTCGCGCATTGTTGGCATTCTTGATCGCCGTCGCCGTGTCCGCTAGCGGTAAGCACCCAACCAATCCTGTCCCTTCATGTTGGTGCTAATTAATACTGATGCCCGTGCTTTGGTGTCCGGATTCAGATGATTTTACGCCGTCGCTAGACGAGCAACGACGTGACATCTTGAACATCAAAAACAACTGTAGCTTCAGCGTGGCGCCGGTGATCGTCGCTAAACCGCCGCTGGACTTCACCCCGTACCAGTTCATGGGGTACGAGTACCTCGTAAACATCGCGTTGCCACACGGGTGGCACCGGCTGCTCCACCGACGACGGCGCCACGGGCGACTGCGGCTCCGGGCGCCTGGAGTGCGCCAGCGGCGCCAGGCCCGTGCCGTCGCCGGCCACGATCGCCGTGCTCGCTCTCGGCGGCAGAGGCGGCACGGACAACTACCACATCAGCGTCGCCGACGGGTACAACGTGCCCGTGCGCTCCGGCGCAGTGCGTGGTGGACCTCAACGGCGCGTGCCCGGCTGACCAGCAGGGTGAAGGCGTCCGACGGCCGTGTCGTGGCGTGCAAGCCGTCAGGGAACCCCGTGTCCTCGAATATCGCGTGCACGCCGTCCAGCAGCAGCTCTAGCTGCGCCGTCGTCGACAACAGCTACACCGTTACCTTCTGCCCTGACAACAGCGAATTCGACCCTAGTAGTCCTATTAGTACTAGTAACTAGTTGGGTTCTATCTGTTACCTCTTAGTAGTACGTATGTACGTGCATCTTTGATTGCAGATCTCGTGCAAAATAAGGGAAAATTCAGGCATCTGTGAATTTTAGTTTTCTTTCGGGGATGACGGTTATTGAACAAGTTTTTATGAGATTTCATTCATTGCAATTTCTATAAGACGCAATGTACAATTTTCGGTGTTGAGAATAAAAAAAAAACCAACTAGACAAAACCACAAACTTTGAGAAAAATTATTTTTGTTGACACAAAGATAATTACTTATAATTATTTTCTATAGGGAGACAAGGACAAAAAAGTTACTGGTACAAAATTATTTTTAAGAAGTGGCAAAATAAAGTTTTTTTTTTGAACCTTAGGAAAACAAAATCTGTGTCTTGAACCTGA
>JALGXP010001244.1:0-15353 GCA_023333625.1 Bothriochloa decipiens
ATCAGCAGCAGTGAAGTTCGGAATACTATCATATGGTTGTTCTGCCACAAAATCAAATATGTTAGAAACACAAACATTTGTCAAAAAATAGTGGAACAGTGCTTCAGTCTTGCAATCACATGACAGTATGTCACCCTATTCTACAAATAAGAGAATGTGTTTTACAAACATGGTTAAGCAGTTTAGACTAGGGTTTCCCAAAACCTCTGGTTAAATTAAATCCTAACAGCAGGATACTACCATGGCACCATGTAGATGCTAAAGAAATATAAACACACTACTCACAAGAAACATTTTCAGTTAAAAAAGGATTACCGTTCTTCATAACTTCAAAAAGGATGTCACAATAATATCTGAAAGGCGAGATCCTCATTACTCGGCATATATAGTCTGCAAGGTGGTATGGGTATAACTGCAAACCAATGTATATGATGTTGGAATATTGAAAGCTTTTGGGTAAACAATTCAAACAGATGAGAAAGCTATGTGCATAAGTAAACCCATTGCAGAGGTAACTACAGAAACCTCAATAAAAAATTACTAGAAACAATAACTGGGCAGATCCAGCATACAAAACAAAGTACATAAAAAATCCGGACCTATTGATACTTGATGTTATCAACAGACAATTGAATAACCCCTAACAAGGTAAAACCAAGCTAATGTCCAGCCTATGTATTATCCAGAAAGGAGAATTGAGGAGCATACTGCAAGGTTCCTCCGAAGGTAGCGCATCATTTCTTCATAGTATTCCCCTTCTCTGCATACTCTACGGGCAAAGCAGGTATTCCATTGCAACCGTTTTCGGATACAATACTCAACAATCCTGCCACCAAAATTTGTAGAACAAGATATTATGCCTGATATTGAACAATATTAACAACTGGTTACTAGGGTGCACAATTCAGACATCTTAAATCCTTAATCACTATTATTCAAGAAGGCCTTTCAAAAAGTACACCTACCATCCATTGTTGTAGGGTGTATTTTGATTCATAAAAGTCTTTAGAAATAGTTTTTTACCTATTATTTCTTGGCTGTATATTTTCAATTGCTAAAAAATAAACATCATATAAGAAGCACTTCAAAACATGTATACAAAGAATGCAGTGCAAACATGACCTATTCAACCACACAAATAGAGCCCTCTGCATCTTCAAAGCCCCATCCGGTCAATACACAAGCTCATGGAAACTAGGTAAAGCGGTGGGCAGGAGATAAGAGTTAGGAGAGCAGCAACACAGTAGTAGCAGTAGCTGGGAGCCTGGGACTGCAGCAGCCTGAAACGGGAAGGAAAAAAATCCCGCACCGACCGCCACTGTATGCTGCATAAACTGTCTGTACCTTGGGAAAAAAAAAAGGAGACAGGAAAAAATCGGGGAGAATCCAGCGAATACGGGATTGAAATCGGGAGAGCTGTTTTACTTATCGTTTTGTCGGTTCCTGTATTCTCAGCAGAAGTTTCGTGCCAGAAATCCCTTCTTTAGCTCCTCCAGCTGGGCAGCCCACTGCAGGCCCAGGGACCCAGCGTCCCAGCCCACCTACACAGCCTCCAATGTGTCCCCAGCCAAACCCTAACCATCCTCTAGTGCTCCCTGCCCCAGCTGCCACTCCCTCTGAAACTCTCTCAGTGCTGCCCCTCTCTGGCTCTGTCTCATCAAGTCACCATCTCATGCCACCCAAATCCCCGGCCTGCAGCCCTGGCATGACCAGTCCAGCATCGCATCGGAGATCTCCGCCAAACAGACAAGCATGTTGCTCGCCAGAGATCTCCACCCGCAGAAGTCAAAGAAGGGGACACTTACTTAATCAAGCAGATCCAGTCGAAATTCATGCACGGAGACTAGTGGCTCTAAAGGCCCTTACCTCTTTCACTAGTGGTTAAGAGAAGATGCAAAAGCCAAATGAAATTTTGTTTGGCATCTTGGAAAAGGTTGTCCATCCATAGTTTCAGTTGTGCTGTTTAGAGTTACATTAGTCAATAGACTTTTACTTTTCTTAGTTTGTTTTCTGTTTCCCTGGTCTGTAAATTTGACAGTGTTCTCCATGATATATCTGGATACCGTTTGGTCTATAGAACTAATTTTCCCTGTTAAATAATGTTGTGCCACCAATGTTTCCAAGAAGTAAAACATCGCTAATAGCCAGCAGGACAGCAGCCAATGTATGTAACCAAACAGTAAGAAAAAAGCTTGCACAATTAAACAAACTGTGCTTTCCTTCTTCGAGAAGGAAATATCAAATCATTTCCAAGACTCAGAATTATCCTATTTCACTCTATAAGGTCAATCAAGGCGCTCATAGTTCAATTCTGCTACTCCAACTGTGCCCTTATTAGGAAAGAGTAACACCAAGAGATGTACTATAGTAATCAAACGAGCCAATGATTCACCTATATGACCTGCTAGACGTCGACTACAACTGTCCCGACCAAAACAGAGGTCCTCGAAGCAGCTAGTTGAGAACGAGATCCAAATAAGTGCCACAAGAGCAGCCATTTCACAGCATTGGCGTCTACTAGGACTACAAGAGCTCAAAGCTAAGCGTAGCTGGTTGCAGCAGAGCAAATCCATAGAGGGCAAGGCAAGAGCAGAGAAGCTGGTTGGGTACCTGCGGTGCCACTCGTCCTTGGTCTGGAGCGTGGACTGGAGGCGCTTGGGGAGCGACTCCCAGGGGCACTCCTCCCGGATCGCCTTCACCACCATCTGCTCCTCCACCGTCGCCGACATCCTCCGCCTCCACGCTCCACCCTCCTCCGCCGCGGAAGCGGTGGTTGGGTTGGGCCGGGGCGGATCTGGCTGCTGCTGCGCTGGCGCTGGGGCGGGATCAGATCGCGGGGAGGAGCGGCGGCGGGTGGAGCTCGGGAGCGTGAGGACGCTGCTAAGCTATTCCGTGAACCGTGACGCGGCGGGATCGAGCACGGCGGGGTGGCTCCGTGCCGTACTGCCGTGCCCGGGCGGTGGCGCGCCGCGGCGGGTTGCTGCGGAGAAAATGTACAGTGGCGCGGCGGGGAGGTAAGGAAATTGGCGGTCCGAGAAAAGCCGCAGCAGGACGAGGCGAGACGAGACGAGACAAACCTTTGAAAAACTGGTTGCGGCACCTGGTCAGTCCGATTTCCGCGGTGCCGGTTCGGGTAACCTCCGCGGGTGGTGCACGGGCACGACTTCTTCGCACTTGCCCCAGAGACTCCACACCGTGAATTCTGTAGGCCCAGCGCAGCCATAGAGCCGTAACTACAGTCCAATACTTTCCTCCGTTGGTCATTTTGCTTTTTTTTTTTCCTTATAACTCTTTTGTTATCCTTGATTGACTCGAAATTATCACGTCAGTGAGTGTACTCAATTTACCATGTTCGAACCTAGTCCAGAGGATGCATGTCTAAAGTTGACTTTAAGCTAAAAGACAAGAGGTGTTTAAGGTCACAAGAAAATATGCCAAAACTGAAAGAAGCCTACAAACAAAGGAGATTAGGTTAACCGAGTATATCTAAGAATAGAATTCATTATGAGACTGTTTTTATAGGTGTGTTGATTCAAGGGATTTAGTTGATAGAATATGGCTAAATGCTTAAAGTAGCATAGGGTTGTTCAACAAAGCATGAAGCCTCTAAGCAAAGGGGAAGGGAAGATTTTTTCTCGAGGAGGATGTGGAAGTTGAGACGGTAAAGGCCAGGGCAGAGAACCTCTGTATTGCATGTATGTTGCAAAAATATTGGACATACATACAAAGAATGCTTGATAAAATGATTATGGAAAACAAAGCAAAAGAAGAGCAAGAAAAGTAAAACCTCCAAAAATATCTTTCACGCTACTATAACAAAGACAACAGGAGCATTCACAATCGTTTTGCCTAATTTTTCATAAATTTTCACACCCAACCCTCGCATAACCTATTAAAAGCCCTAATTTAGTTTTCCATATATAATTGATAAAACCTATTGGAATAACCCTATGCTCTAAGTGTCTTGATGAGATATGTTGGTCCAAGTCCAAAGTGATGTAGCTAGATGTCACTAATGTGACGGAGATGGCAAAAAAAATGGTGATCAAGTGCTCCAACATAAAAATGAAGAAAAATAAAAACAAATGGACTCAAGTCAAAGGTATAAGTAATAGGGCCGTTTTGTTTTGCCATCAAGATGCAATAGAGTACGAGATTGGATTTAGAATATACAGTCGTATTATGAAGAGTGGATAATTATTCATGGTCGATGCAGTTATCAAGTGAGTCTAGGTGATCTAACTTGTTGCACATGCATATCGGTCCTAGTAAGCTAACATACCCTTGAAAAATGCTAACACATGTGCACAAGTATTTGGAACACTTTTACGTTAGCACATGAGAGCAAGGGTGAAAAGGACACACTTGAAATATATGAAAGGAGCATATGACTCTTGCTCGGCAAGGCGTCAGGCCAGTCCGATGCCTGTGAGCCATTGGACGGCATGCAATCATTGTTCATTAGGCGACGAATATGTTCGATGAGCCTGCAGAAGCTGCTTTAAGGAGTAATGATTGGAGATAGCACATGTGAACCATGGACACCTAGACCTCCAAAACATATTTTACACACCCCTTGAAAGCTAAAAAAGAACAATTTAGTCACTTGCATCTTTCCTGCGTCAATTGGGTGAGATTGGAAAGCCTCTAATGCATTTGCATCATCATCCTTGCATCTCGTGACACTAGCTGAGTGTGTTGTCTAGTGGAGTGTCTTGGCCACTCCTAGCATCCGATTTTTGCCCGTGCATTTATAATGTATTTCAGTTATTATGCTTATAATATCTTATTACTATACTATTTATGATGATTAGGTGAAAATAAATATGGGAAGCAAAAGAGTGAAAGACAAAGTGAAGGCAAAGGTATATGCATAAGTTTTGTCTTTCACAGGCCTTGAGGTGATTATAGAAGTCATAATGGCTCGCTTGGTTATCTAGTGCCACTTGTGATATCGATATTTGCATTGCATAGAGATTCAAGTGGTATTTTGAAAATCACATGACCAATCTTTAAAAATACTTTTTAGCATAACCTTTAATAATACTTAAAAATGCTAATTAAGTGTTAGAGGTGAAGGTTGTCTTGTGGATAGCCTTTGGAGTTATCATGTTTGAAATACACAATGAGTGCACTATTTTTTAGGTCATTGGAGCTCTTTGGTGTTGCACCTTAGGGCTGTAATTGTAAGGCTAGGAACCACGAGATGAATTATTGTGTCATCCCTGATGTGCTATTCTTTCTAGCTCTTTCGTACTTGCATTTCATCATTTTTAGTGACAAAGCTTAATTTACCTTTTAACATTAAAATTGTGTAGGTTGTAAGTTTACCCTAGGTTGCAAACACAATAGATAGTGGTAGAATTATCCTTTGGCACTAATCTTGTTATCTAGTATATCTGGTTTTACAAATTGTAATCGGCTATTTACCCCCTCTAGCTACCACGCAGGTACTTGAATGTAGGAAAATCATCAATTTTCATCTCCAACACACATAGGTCGAGGTAGGTATGATTGTAGTTAAGCAAGTCCTAACGTGGCACTGCCATGTTAGGGCGGTACTACCTAATGGCTAATGTGGAACCCTGAGTAATAGCACCGACGGGCAGCGGGAAGAGAATGTAATAGATCACCTAAATGGTCTCGGGCAGTCATGGTCTCATGGATCAATCGGTTGTAATCGTGATGACTGACGAGAATGTAATAGATCACCTCGATCGTCTGTCCAAGCCATACATCGATGTTGTCTTTATAGTAGTATAACTTAGCATCAGGTTATCATGCCCTGTTATGCCTTTTCCCCTACCACACAACTGATACAACGATTGTTTTCCTGCAACTGCCGGTTCAGTTCTGCCTGAAATTTGCAACTAAAAGGTAAATCCAATACGTACAACAGCACATGATTCTGAAACAACGAACGTTGTTTTTAATGAACCACTCTGATTGATAATTGCAAAACATCGAAAGGCCACAACCGAAACAAAAAAAATCAAATGTAGACAGAAACAGAATAATGAAAGAGGAAGTAAATTTACTTTTGTAAGCCCTTCAGCCTATCTAACAATTAAATTGGGTAGCGAGTATTACAAATCCATGAGCCAATACGTGAAACTACTAATTAAATGCTTTTTCAGGTCTCCTCAATTCGCCCATACATACAGTTTGTTTTGATACGATGGCACCATATACACATGATCTTGTAAAATAATGGGGCAACTGACTAATCTGATCAACCTCAGCCCAACAGATTTATTGTCAATTCTGACCGGGCAGATCGTCACTTCACATGCCAGGTCTTACTACTGATTGAGTTGGCCAATTCTCACTCCAAGTGGTGTGTGATTCAGGGTCCAATTGTGCCTGTATCGAAGTAGAGTGTCGTCCCAGAAGATCCACCGGCAACACCCTCCATGAGCGCGAACCGCATGTCCTCCGATGGCTTCCAATGCCTCTTCCTCTGGTTGATGAACCAATTGTTGATCTGCTTTGGGTCGAGACCGGTCATCGCTGCAAGCCTCACCTTATCTTCCTCCTGTCAGAAGCACAACATCAGATGATATATCAGACTGTGGTTTAACCGGCTTACAGCGTACCAGGTTCAGGTTGTTTGGTGAAAATGTTCAGCTCCTACCGTAGGATAAGGCCAGCGATAGTGCGTGTTCCACCACTCTAGTAATACTGTCCGTGCATCCTTCGGTAGCTTCCCTTTCTTCCGCTTCTTCAGGAACTCCGAACGAAGACGGCTGAGGCATCCACTGTACTTCTTAAGAAGCATGTCCTTGAGTTCATGGTCAGCTAAGCGAGAGCTATGTTCTTGCCCTATGTCTGGCACATCAGTGTCCCCTGAGCATTGCTCATCCTCAGAGGAGCCCATCATGTTATCTGGGAAGGAAGGACCAAGTCAGAAATAAATCACTCAAGTAGTCTAGGCATCCACATATCACCTGAAAGTATATATGTTTTGCAAACAGGCTGAGTACAAGGAACTGAAACAGACACATGTTCATGATGTTCCCATGTAACAACTAGTTGCATTTCGTAACATAGAAATCCTTTGCCCACACAATCTATAATTTTGGGACACTAGGGAACTACTGGTACTTGTTCATGCAGTCATTGCATGAAAATATGGACATTGCGTCATATCCATCAGCTGTGGTAAATCCATGACAATTAGCATGTGTCATCATAGTTTTCTCATCTCTGAAATATGATTGGAGGCCAAAAAGAAAGAAACGAAAATAGATTATATAAACATGTCTTTCTAAACCAATGTCCCTCTGTAGTCATCTGACATTTCAGTAAAACATGTGTCATATTCTTTGGCATAGGAACAGACAAATCATTAGCTTTTGGGCCTTCGGCTGGTAGCAATATAGGGTCAGACAGAACAAAGGCATTGTCAAGCATTAAGCTTCCAAATGATTTTGGGATGTCACATAAGTCCATTCTATAGAAGCTGTCACGTGATCCTGTACAAAAACATCCACGTAGAAACATGTTTCCATTAAAATAACTGCTAAACTGGCAAAACAGTTTTTCAACAAATATCTAGCTTTAACAAGATCTGATCTAAGTAATCCGTAACATGGGTCAACCTAAACTCAAACTGCCACATACTAATACCAGCTTTTGACCACCAATTATGGTCCACCTCAAAGTTCTCACCATCCCAAAACTGAATCTTGCTTCTAACAGACAAATACGAGAAGACCTATTTCCATATCAAACACTTCTTCATTGGGAAAATTATTGCAAAATCTTGCAGATCTGATTGTGTGCCTACCAGATCTTCTTTGAGTACTTCATTACATGATCCACCGTAGCACAAAAACTACAAATAAAAATTTCCGTCCCGCCAAAAAAGCGCATTTTGAATTATTCATTGTTTATTCTTCCTTGCATCCCACTCAACTAGAATCCATAAACTACTACTTTAGAAATCCAGTATAGAGTTTTTTTTTTCAATTTTTCAAGAAAGAAGAATAGGCCCCATGGTCCTACATTTTGTCACTAACAGAAAAGTTATTATTTTTATTATATGGCATGATCAATAATGCATAGGACGGTAGCATTTCCAGATCTTATTTTCCAGAAAAGTAGATCAAGATTCACAATTAAAAATGGACAGAATTGGTAAAAGTTAAATAGGCTTATTTGACTCAAATCACTCAAGTGAGAGAAAGATACACTATTTACAACCCAAGTCAAACCCGGGAGTCGCCATCTCTGGCAATCGCCATCTGATCGAGTTCATATGGCACAAACTCCAACCATATTTCATAATAATTTCCTACGAGCCAAGAGCCCAAGATAATCTTCCATTCATAACATGTCAGCCCACTTTTTCAGTGTACTTTTTTTAGATGATGGAAGAGTATTCCAGGAAAAACACACACACACGACACACTAGATACTAGGAAGTTTGATTAAAAACCAAATCCGAAACATATGATCTTATTGCAAACCATTCTTCCCTCGATGAAATTGTGTTGTAAACTTGCCACAGCAGTACATCATCTATCACCTCCTGTGGGCCTAGATTGATTGAAATATGTTATCTGTACAGATATATGGTTCATGGTTGTCATTATCTAAAAAAAGTTATGGTTCATGGATGTTGTTGGTTTTGGCTCTGTAGAGCTATTAACTTATTAGTAATTTATTCTTGACATCTTCAAGCCAATAGCTGACTTTCTTACACAAAGGTTCATAACATGAAACTTTGTAGGGATCCACCCCCTATAAGAAAAATCCCTACATGGCCCTTTTGGAACAAAGGATTGCAACTTGGAACCCTATGAAACTACATATAAATTTTGGAGGAAATCTAACATCAGGATGGACCTCATTGAAATTTTCTTCCCCCTTCCTCTCTAATTGAAATTCCTGTATTGCATCAAAAATGTTTGTTGAGAAGAAAGAGAGAGAGAGAGAGAGATGACGGTTTATATGTTATATTTCTTCCAAAGTTCCTCCGAATTGAGATGACCTGCATGAATATTTTAGGATCCTAATATGTTCAATCAATTTTTTCCTATGGGCTACATAGGTAAAAATACTAGGATCCAAATCCTACAACATTGCTCCACAAGTCTTATGTTCTAAATAAGTTCCGGTTAATTTTTAAGAACTTTATATTGCATTCATCTACAACATATATCAAAATATGCTACAAGCTCATACATTTTTTATATGATGTATAAGCCTTTTTTTTTTACAAAGACCAAATTTCTAGACATGTTGTAATGAAAGGATGCACCTATCAACATGATCTAGCCATAAAACCGACGTCATCTAGCCGCAAACACACATGAGCATGTTGTGCTCAAAGTGGGAGAAGTAGAAGATAACTGCAAAATTCACTAAGGACATGAGTTTTGCCCCAAGAGATAGGACTTAAAACCTTCATCTATTTTCATTTCCTTTTGTCTCTTCGACAAATCACTGGCCCTTGATGAACTAATCATACAACTCACACACAAACTCTCATGCATCTGAAACTAGTACTTTCTAAACAAGATTAATTCCATTAGACAGATCGATATAATAATTGCAGATGGATCATGGAACAATGATATAGCATTTTTTAGGGGCAAATACAACCAAAGTTTGTAGGGTAAAGTCAAAGTTTTACAAGGATCAAGTACATGCAAGCAACATTTTGTTTTTATTTCGTATAAACAAAGTTCAGTACCTATCATAAATGTACAAGATAAGATGGGCAAGCAGGTTTACAGAGTGTTGTATCTTTTTAGATAGACTGGAAGGACATTTCCTAACCGCTTTGAAAAATAGAAACACACATACTGTGACTACACAAACTTAATTATAGCTATGGAAAACAAAATTCTCACCTATTTGAAATTATTTGATGAATAACTTTTGTGCATTAATCCATGAGATCTAATATTAATTCAGAGAGGTCACAACACTACTGCACCTTATGCAGATTGGGTCTGCTACTGTAAATACTTGAATACATGATTTGGTTAGTGTACATTTTTACAAACCATATGGTACAATTTCATCATTTTTGAGATGATTTCTTTTGGGGGTGGGGGTGGGGGTGGGGGTGTTGGCTCATATAAAATTGCACTCTTTGACAGGACGAAAATTTCAAAAACCCCAAGCATGTCCACAAGTTGTGGATCAGCCCTAGCCAGCCCCAAATTCGTTTTCTAAAGGTCATCAGGCATTTTTTTTTTTTTATAAAGGAAATATTCCGGCCTCTGGTAATGCACACAACCAAGCCACCAGGCAGGCACATGCATGCACAAAATATATTCTTGGATGAATGCCGTTGATGTCGGTTGTTGACCATAGGCTAAAAATATGCGGTGTACATCCCTTACCGAAAAAGAAAATCAATACGCATCAGATAAATGAGTACCACAAGGTCTTGTCAAGTCAAAAGCATAGCATGCCTGTTATTACTAGTAAAATATTGGGGTGCCCAAAATATTGCTACCAATAAGAATAAGCCGAACCAACCAATGGAGTAACATGCACACGATATTATCTTTATTTATTATGCTCCCTGTATGCTGTAGCTCTTCTGACGTTCTCAGCAAGGATTTGACAGGACATTATTAAAGCGTCTTATTAGTCCAATATACATATATATTTGATGTTTTACTTTTTTGCTAGTAGGAGAAAACTCATGGTTACCTCCATAAAATAGAAACTGTTGGGTGGATTATCCTAGTTATAAAATAACATTAATATCCTAACACTCTTCGATGGTGCAATTGTACGGGGAAAACTAAATGCCTACATTTTCTCCTCTTCCGAGAGAAAATATTTATTGGGTGTAGTCGGATTTTATTCAATCCACATATGTTGAGGGCATACCAATTCACCCTGCTTCTATGGCCGGTGAATCAGACAACATCCAACACCAAGGTTAAATAAAAAAGAGGGAAAATATCACCACGGTCCTATAAAAAACAGAGAAATTTACCACTACCGTGGTGATATGATATGTCTTGTCAAAGTACAACAAGCGAATCCGTGAGAGATCTCCGCACGAGTAGCTCAGGATACGGAGTATTTCTCCACGCAGTTCACCAGCAGTCCAGACCAAGATTCTGACATCGGCCCGGGCCATGGACAACCCATCAGAAAGCTCACTCCCTACCACAGCATTCTCAAGTTCCATCACACGGCCGGCCTATGGCTACTAAAGCCTATGAGAGAGAGCTATGAGAGAGAGAAGGGGGTAGGAAGAAAGAGGAGGAAGGCTACAACCTTGGACAAAACCCTACACAAGCCAGCACCTCTCACAATGCTTTTCCTCAGCCTAGCACTGACACCCCTGTACCCCATTTGCATGGACACGATTTGACCTTTCAGTATGCAAGCAAGAACACACGCACACGCACGCACATGAATACGTTCAGAGGCTTGCGTCTTTTGATACACACGTACACACAGGGCAACAAAATGGCCGCTCACACACAAAACCAGCGTGCAACGCGACGTAGCGTCCGGAATATCTGCGTTTATATTCGCCATAGAAAGCTTTGTTCCGGGACATGTATGTGTGGGTTGGGAAATTTTCTCACCGGAGTGAGTGGCGGTCGTCGCCGCCGGCGAGCTGCCGCCGCTGCAGAGGTTGCTGAGCTGCGCCTGGATGCTGCTGAGGAACGACGCGGCCTCGTCGAACGGCCGCGACAGCTCCTCCTTGTAGCGCTCCAGCACCCGGCAGTAGCAGTCCTGGAATCAAAAGCACGCCAGAGCCGAGAGCGCGTGCACATGTAATAACAGACGATTAGGAACAACTAAATCCGCTGCAATTAGGTATAGATTCTCGTCTAATTACCCCTTTATTTTATTTGTTTATTTAGATAACATAGATAGATTACACACGACGCTGACCCAAGAGCAGACCATGAACTCGTCGAGCTCGGGATCGACGCCGATCTCGCCGGCACCGGGGCGCCTCTCCCGGTCCCGGCTGACCTCCTCCAGCAGCGACGCCACCTGCGGAGGCGCTCCCACCTTGAAAACAAGAAATTAAATAAAATATGGATCAACGATCATATTCTTGGTATGCACAGCACAGCATAGCCTGCAATCAAGAAGATCCCTGCACGTAGACGTCGCACGTACACACGCACCTTGCGGCACTCGATGTAGGCGGAGAGGAGAGAGGGGTAGCGAGGGTGGCTGGCGATCTGCGCCTTCATGAGCTCCGTCAGATCCGACGGCGAGGGGCCGGCGACGCCGACGCCGACGACGGACGCCTCGCTCGCCGCGCCCCCGACCCGCGAGATCCCCGGGTGGATGCTGTACAGATCCTCCATGGAGCCGATCAAGCGGCTGCTCACCTGTACATCACAACTATGCTATGCACGGGCGGCGGCGGCTGCTGCTGCTGTGTGAGCACTAGTGCTATTCTAGTACGCCACTGTAGTGAGTGAATGATCCTCGTGTGGTGCTGGGCTTCCAAGAAAGTGAGGGGGGCAGGAAGCCAGAGGCTTATGGGGAATTTAGCAGCTGCTCGCACTGCAGACGGAGAAGCTGCAGATGCTGCCGCAGCAGGAAAAAAGCTTGTGTGATACGTATATATCTGCAGGCGGATAGATGGAGCCAGGAGCCCCCGGGAAGAGAGAGAGAGAGAGAGAGTTGGGGACGGGAAAGGGGGGGTGGAGGTGGAGTATTCTGTGGAAAAGGACATGGTTGGGAGGGGTGAGGTATTTGACTGTTCTTCTCTTGGATACAGATTGGGAAGGTTGTTATCGATCTTATTGATTGGATTTGTTAATTCGCATGGTTGGACCCTGGTGTGCTCTGGGATTTGGAAGGATGCCCTCTGGAAGGATGGAGCGGATCGTCTCTCAATTTTTTTGTGAGCAGAAATAGTCTCTCAAATAGAATTTAATTTTCCGCCAAGGGTTATGTTATCTCCCCCAACGGACAGTTCTTTTTTTTTTTGAAACCGCCAACTGCAGACAATTCTTTATCATTATTATTTATCATCATTAGTATTAGTTTTAGTCATATTTCTATATTAAAATAATGAAAACATGATGTATCCCACGTTAGATGGATATCTTATTTTGGAAGAATAATTGAGGCAGGAGTCCACAAAGCTCTTCCGTGTATAAGAATTATTACATATACTCACTCTATCTCAAGATTAGTGACTTTTTTTTTCTTTCAAACATTTTTTTAGTTTCACATCTAGTTGGCTCATCATCTCTACTAGTCCTAGTTGATCAAGAAGGTCCTTAATTATAGCATTGTTAATAATAGAGCCAAATAATTAGCTATAAGTCAAGTAAAAAGAGCCAAACTATACAATAATTATACTTGTATACAAAGTTTTTTTATTATTAAGTATATGTTGCCTTTCTCTTTTCAATTCCTCCTCACGTTCATCTCTATTCAGACCCACTAATGAATATACTCCCTCCGTTCTAAATTGTAGTTTACTTTGACTTTTTTGGTGCATGCATTTTGTTATGTATCTAGACATATTATTTATCTAGATACATAGCAAAATGCATGCACCAAAAAAGTCAAAACGAACTATAATTTGAAATGGAGGGAGTACATCCATGCCAGGTTAGGGATACAACAAGATCTAAGTGCTCTCTTCTCTCTCCTCTTCTCTCATCCACATCATTAAAATAGTGACTAGCTTTTGCTATAAGCCCATTATTATACCTGCCCTTAACAAATTCAACATATTTCTATTGAGTCGTACGTGTAGGAAGATGTAGACTAAATTTAAGATAAAAATGCCACTGGTGTCATACCACCTAGCTTTGCCAAAGCCATCCAGCAGAGTACCTTTGCACATAAGTGTCATTGCACATTTCAGCGAGCCAAGGTGAATAACATGTGTCTGCAAACATCAGGACGGAAAAGTTGGGATGAATTTGCTAGTAGGAATGCACCCACAACATCCACACTCAACGATGATGTATCCAAAATGGGTCGGGCTTCCTCTCCCAAGCTGGTTTGCCTATATCAACCGCACTACATTTTGTGCCAATCACCTTGGCAAGTATGCATCGACCTTAGGAGCTCAATCTCAAGCATTGATGTATAAGGTCGATGAATCCTATGGCCAGACCATCCCTACAAGCCAAGGAAGGTAGAACTTGAAGGCGACTCCAAGCCATCTTTAGCTATAAGTACCCTCTTGATATGATGTTGTTGGTTCTTTACAACCCAGTATACCATAAGTGACAATTATGTTATTATTTCACTTGGTTCCACTTGTACTTGGGTATATCTAGGGATAAAAATGGTCAAAATACACCATGACAAGGCATCTTATAGAAGACATCCCACGTAGCTAGCAGGGTTAGGGCCCACATGTGTGGTTGTCAGACCCCGCCAGGTGTCACTCGATGTCTCTCCTCCTTTGTTTAAGATTGAATGGTTGTAATCTCCCTTTCTTTAGAGTCATAGAACTTGGTTCTTAAGCATTCTAATTTCATAGAAAGTACCTTTGTAGAATTGCCCTGCTTTCAAATCAAGTTACTTTTTATGATTTCTAATAAAATCCTACTTATTATATCAAAGAAAAGAAATATACTATTTATATTTTCTATCACCGACGCCTTCGTCGTGTGCTTGGCCAACGCCTAGGTCAGCTAGGGCTTGGTTGCGTGCTCTTCCTAGCCTGCTTGACCATGCAAGATATATAGTTAAACAGCATTGATCTTTTTTAAGAAAGCCATCTAGCATGCTTTATTAATCTTAAAAATAATTACATCATTCACCACAGTTTCTACAATAAAAGTAAAGGGTTCATCGACACAATAAAAGATCTTCGGTGTAATTTCTTAGCTAATTCATGAGCCACTTTGTTGGCTTCCCGATTACAATGTTGGATGGAGATATAAAAAATTCTTGCCAAAAGAGCATGGTTGCATTCATTCAACATTGATCTTGGTATTGTTCTTTTGATAATTTTGCATCAAGAACTCTGTGAAGTTGTTTTTTTAACAAAACACTAAAGCATTATTGTTTTATTTGAGGTTGTTATAGTAGTTAATTTTATTATTTTTATTTTTTTGTTGTAGTATTCTTTCCTTTTATGAACTAAAAATATATACTACACCGGTTCGTCCGCTCATTGCGGCCGGTCTATAAGCGGTACTGTGGCTTACGTAATACTGTTGAAACAACCAACCTATCACTATCAGCCCATTTTCAAAAAAAGACCCAACCTATCAGCCGACTAGTACTAATGTATGCTGAGAAAAACTAGTCCAAAAGATCTATATATCAAGTTCGTCCAAAGGTCTTGTAAGAGTTAAGACCGTAGAGCTGGTAATCTCAAAAAAAAAAAAGAACCGTAGATCGTGGTGGACCTGTGTGTACTGCAG
>JALGXP010001245.1:0-15328 GCA_023333625.1 Bothriochloa decipiens
AAAAAAAACTGAGGCCTAATGAATTACAAAACTTTCCTATGATGTTATTATTCAATTCTATACTGAGGCAGTGAACTTTTGTTTCTTTCACAGCTCATGGCCTGGTTCTATGTGATTTTCAATGGGCAAAATGCTGGTATCTACCAGAGCTGGCATGAGTGTGCTGTTCATGTCTTAGGTAAGTCTGGTATTCTTTACCAGAAGTACAAGACATATGAAGAGGCAATTAGAGCTTTTGAAACACATAGAGCACCACTATCACTCCCAGCTAATAAGGTGCAGGCTGATGCTATTGTTCATGCTGGTCCTCCCACTCTTGTTCATGTGGGTCCTCCCACTGTTGTTCATGGCTGCTAGACTAATGTGTTACTCATTTGCCTTGTTGAACTGTTTATTGCTTTCTGGATGTATATGAGCAACAAGTGTCGCCGTGAATGCCCCCATTCAAGCCTGTGATGACCACCTAATGGAAGAGCTGCTGCTGTCTTGATTGCTACTTTCTGTACTCCAATTTAAACTGTTGAACTTAAGCTGTCGTTGTTCTTTTGGATATGCTGAGGTTAATGTTGATGTTAATTTAAACCTGTAATTCGATTCAAGCAGCTATGACTCTATGCAAATCTCAATTAATTTGTCTGAGGCAAATCATCTTTTTTCCCTTCTAATCTGCTCTTGCAAACTGCTGTTTTACCTCTGCTCCTGTTGTGCAATTGATGAAACTACATGCCGTTGCTGGCGATTGCTGGCGGTTGCTGCCTAGGTTGAGAACCAAACACGTTCTCATCCTGACGGTTGGTGACAGGTGGCCTTGGGCCGAGCTTTTGGCTGCAAATCAAACACGTTCTCTACTGGGCCACCTCGATTTGGGCTGGCAGCCAAACACGGTGCCTAGCTCCGGTCAAAGCAGGCTGTGGCTAACCAGGCCAGGATGTATCATCATACCCCTGCTGTACATAAAACAAGTACACAGTATAGGATACGCAAGCTGCAGAACCTGACTTCAGCGTATCTCAGGACTCGAGAGCTCGACCAAGCAGTGCCAGACAAGGATTCACGCTTGCCGAAAGTGGCACTCGCAAGCCGCAACTCAAAAAGCGGCCAATGCCGTAACAACTAGGTTTCTGGATTACTGGCACTGGGTCAACGAGAGGAGGGACCTGCACTTT
Organism: Bothriochloa decipiens; assembly: GCA_023333625.1. Taxonomy (NCBI): domain Eukaryota; kingdom Viridiplantae; phylum Streptophyta; class Magnoliopsida; order Poales; family Poaceae; genus Bothriochloa; species Bothriochloa decipiens. Next base: position 1,167 of record JALGXP010001245.1, read on the forward strand.
TGACGACGACGCAGTTGTCAAAAACGTAGCCCTGAAGGCTAAATAAATAAATAGAAATCGGATAGATATACTCCGTAGGCCATAAACTCTGGCTGTGGCTTTGCATCCAGCTCGCAAGAGTCCAACAAGAAAAGAGGCAGGAAACGCACTTGGGCGAGTCAAAACTGAAAACCACCAAACCGACGAGCTGCTTCCAGGCTGCTGTCTTTCATTGCTCGCTACTCTCGACACACCCACCAAACGGCATCAAGCGGCCACCATAAGCGACACGCAGCGATCGATCCAATGCCAGGTAGGAGCATGAATTCTTCAGTCGAGTTCGCGAGGGTGATGCAATCATGCCGCGATTCCAACAAAGTACGAACGCCAATCGTACTTCCTACAGCTCGACAGGGTCAGTGTAACATCTACTAGGACAATGCACAATGGTACAGTGTTCGGGTCGCAGAGGGCCCAATTGGCATAGGTTCAGAGCTCAGACATCAGTGTAGCTCTAATCTCAGTCAGATGTAATGTGACAAATCCTGGATCGTCGTGTATTGAATCACGAGAATAGCATGTTCCAGTTTTCAGCTCTCAGCTTGATTCAGCGGTAGTATGTTTTCCAGCGAGTCACGGTGGCCTACTACGAAGACTCTTGGGTATAATCTAGATCCTCTGAAGGGACAAACTTCTTCTCTAATAGAGCTAATTTTTTTTAAAAAAAAGATAATATAATAGCTTCTCAGTGAAAATATAGTATCATGCTTATTAGAGGGACAGAGGAGACACGAGAGAAGTCACCTTTTCTTTTCAGCTCCTACGTGCAATACAAATTTTGCCAGCTCCTTTGTATGAAGTTGCTCCTTCTTAGCCATTTGGTATGGTTTCTCAAGATGCCGAAAATAAAGCCGGCTCTGAAGCCCTACCAACCAAAGGCTGCGGCTCTGGCTCAACCTAAAACCATTTGCGGGACAAGTGAAACCTAATAAGCCAAAAAAATTTAGGCTTCACCTATGAGTCTTGATGGAGCAAAACCCCTAAGCCCTGTCAGATAAGTCTTATGGTCTATTTGTTTCAACCGTGCAAAGATTGTTATGAGCTTAGGATGTGATTTTTTTTTTGTGAGCTATGTGATATAAAAAAAAACTATTTTAACAATTTCCAAACAGGGTTTTGAAAAATTGAAATTGGGGTCACCTCATTTGATTCTATCATACTATCATCTTTTTCCATGGTTGATTTTTCTTGGGTTTTCTTCATGGGACTAACCGTTGCCGATCTAACAGGCCAAGTGAGGATTGGAAGGACATTCCACATCTGAAAATTTGAGGAATTTGAGGGCATTTTTCCACGTGCGAACCTCATTTCTTCATGTTTTGGGTGACCAGTTTTTTTTATCCTTTTCCTTTTTGCCAAAAATTACTTTAGGGAGTAGATTTATGTTGTATTTGGTTGTTTACTCAGCGTGCCAAAGAATTTCATACCAAATCTTAGTTATTGTAATCCAAATGTGCCTTCAATTAGTTAGGTTCTAAACTCTGGCTCAGCATCCCTCCCATTTATCTACTTTAGTTCATTTTACTGGCTAAAGTTGGCCAGAACCATGGCCACCAATTTGGTAACAATTTGCCTTAGCTAATACACGGCATATTTTAGGTATACCCAGCAAAATTTTAGCGGTGCTTCTACCGTTCTTTAAAAAATAAACTACCATCCAACATGCCTAGATTCCATTGTCAAACAATCCATGGTTTCGCAAAAATAAAATTTACAGTTTGATCATTGTTGCCTTAAACGTATCCTAGCAACAAGGATCAAACACCTAGAATCTAGATAGGTCATATTTGTTATAACTTTTAGACTATAAATTTCCATTATTCATGATCTCTAAGGTACTTTTTAAAATTCATAGATAACACAACAAAAATATTAGGGATCGTTGGTGTTCTATACCATTGACGAGTACTTTTGGTGTCATGCACGATGAATCAGATCGGTAGCCTATAGAGTTTATACAGGTTACTATTCATACGTCAAAATCACCTAGAAAAAACGTTTAAGGTTGAAAACTGAACTTTTTTAAGAGTAGGAGGCCAGCGTTGTCCACTTTTAGAGTTGGAGGTTGAAATCCGGACTTTGGCGATAGTTAAAGGGCCAAAGTTGAACTTTACCCTTTATTAGACATAATGCTTTACATCGAGTGAATGAAAAGTGTTTTATATTGCTCATGCATTGAATCCTTAATTAAATGTTGAATGGGGGCCTAAGATGTGAGTTTGTTTGTAGGGAATGTATAACTATAGTTTTTTTTTTTTTTGGTTGAAACGTGTGTAACCATAGTCACAGAGGGTAGGATTATTTCCAGGTTGGCCAGTGATGTTGTTATTGTACTATTTGTAGTTAGATTCGATTGATGGATCACCACTGAAGTGATTGTTGCTGTAGATTCTTCCTCTTAAGAAGCTAGTTGGAGATGGGTTCACAAGCTTCTGCTAGGACGATAAACCCTACTAAATAGGGCTTTATTGTTTTCTTATCAAAGTTGTTGTCAATTTTCTTATCAAAGTAGTGATTATAAAAGCTTAAGTAGCACCAAAGGTTCTGGATTCAACTCCCTGTTGGAGCAAACATTACAGAATTCAGTGGTATTGTGATTTCAGTGTTAGGTAACGTTTTCGCCGACAACGAAGTGTCATTAGTGACTTGTCCATTTTGAGGATTTAACTTGTCCATCTTGAGGATTTGTTGGCTCAGTTTTTGAAGATTGCTTGTAAAGTTAGAGTTTGTGAGCATTGTAATGGAAAAAAAAAGTTATTGTCAGTTTTCCTATTAGGCTTTCGTGAACGTAGGCCGATCTTGGTCTCGTGAATTTTGCCATACCATATGTTTTGTAAGAATACATACCCAAAACATTCGCCATAACCTGCTCCTCCAAATAAAAGACATAACCCTCTTTTGTATACAGCTATTCTTTGCTTCTTGAAGGCTGATGAAGCGCGACCAAGAGCGAAGAAAGGCGCCAAAAAATTACAGTACAGGTGAATAAATTAATAGTCAATTGATCCTAGCTACCAGTACTTCATACAATTTTTTACGGCACAATGGGTAACCGCAGAATGGGGCAGAACCGAATAACGAACTCGGCAAAAGACATGGAGAAATGGCCGGCGACAGAGGCGGCGCCGCGCCGCGCATCAGCGGCACACCTTGCAGATGCAAACGAGCAAGATGACCAGGAACGCCAGGCAGGACAGCCCAATGGCCACCCCGAGCACCGTCGCGCTGGGTCCACCCCTCGTGTCGGCGCCGGCGTCCGCCAGTCCGTCCCCGCCGCCGTCGTCGTAGTCCGCGCTTCGCTCCGACCGCGCCGTGGCCGGGGGCGGCAGCACAGGGAACCCGTACTTGTCGCACGGCGCCACGCCCACGGCGATCTCTGCGGACAGCACGGACCGGTTGTAGCATAGCTTGCCGTTCCCGGCGGCCCTGAACACACGCAGCCTGGACAGGAACTTGGCGGTGAACGGCACCATGCCTTCGAAGTCGTTGTTCTCGAGGTTGAGCTCCCTCAGCCTCCGCATCTCGGCCAGGAACAGCGGTATGCTGCCGTTGAGCCGGTTGGAGCCCAGGTTGAGCACCTCCAGCTCCGGCAGCGTGGAGAGGGTGTCGGGGATGCCACCGGAGAGCGTGTTGTTGGACAGGTCCAGGGTGGTGAGCGAAATGAGATCGCCGATGGAGGTGGGGATGGGCCCATTGAGAACGTTGGCGCTGAGGTTGACGTGGGTGATGCCGGCGAGGAGCGTGAGGGTGTCCGGGATGGCGCCGGCGATGCGGTTGCCGGACAGGTCAAGGTGCGTGAGGTTGGGGCAATGCCAGTGGTGCGGGAGGAAGCCGGAGAGGTTGGCGTTGGAGATGGTGAGGCGTGTGAGGCGCTCCATGTGGGAGACGACGACGGCGAGCTCGGTGGGGGAGCCCGTGGCGAGGGGCGTGTCCGCGACGGTGAGCTCCGTGAGGTTGGTGAGGTGGGAGAGCCACACGGCCGAGAGGCGGTGGAGCGAGGCGGTGCAGGAGAAGGCATGGAGCCCCGACGCCAGCTGCTCCGGGGGCAGAGCCCGCGGCGGCGCGGCCGGGCAATCGGAGAATGCCAGCGCCCGGAGCGACGGCGCGAGCGCCTCGAGCGCCGCAGCCGAGACGGAGGTGGTGTCGGAGCAGTTGGTGAGGGCCAGCGACGTGACGCGGCGGAACGGCGCCCCCGCGTCGCAGGAAGCGTTCACGGCGCCCACGGGCACGGTGGCGCCCGCGCCGGCGCAGGGGTCGGCGCGCGGGTGTGCGCCCAGGCCGAGCGCGCGCAGCGCCAGCAGCTGCTGCGGGTCCAGCGGCGCCGCGCCCGCGATGGCCGCGACGACGAGGAGGGGGAGGAGGCGAGAGAGGACGAGGAAGAGAGCAGCGGCAGCCATGCCCGTGCACGCAGAGCAGGCACGCACAGTGGCAGTGGCGATTGGCGAAGCGAGCGAGAGCGCGCGTGGGTGGCAACCCGAGAAAGGCTTGGCTTCTTCAAAGCCGAGAGGAGGGAGGGGGAGCCGCTGTCCGCCGTCGGATGCCGCGGATTGACGGATGGGCAGGGCGCGCCGGCTGGGTATTGGGGGACGAGGGGCGGCATGGGACGGTCGCTTTCGAGGGCAGTGTGCTTGCGCCGGGGCGCGCAGAGCGGCCGTCTGCGACTGCGACCGCGGCAGAGGCAGCAGCGTGCCTGGGTATCCGTGCAGTCCCTGTGTGATGCTACCCACTGCGTCGTCCAATTGACCGCTGTGGAAAGACGGGACCGGTAAAGCCGGATGCGCAGCGCGTGTCAAATGGGAGGTGAGGCCTCATTGGCCACCGGCTTCTGCCACCCTCATGTGACCGTGCCTGGCCGCTCAGGCTCAAACATGGGATGGTGCCGTGCGGCGCGTACCGGCTCTGCGCCGCGCTCAGGTTTTTGGCGCTTCACCACGACGCCGCGCAGCGGCGCAGGGGTAGAGGCAGCTGCGCACTGCGAAGTGGGAACTGGAGCTGAGCAGTGCACGCCCGTGACACATGCGAGTGGGGGTTGCGGATCTGCTGCTCTCTCTTTCTTTTTTTGGACGTCCTGCCCGGTCTCAAGCTGGGCGCTTCTGCTGTCCCCAGCGGCCCAGCCCAACTATATTCTGAGCGGCCTAACACATTTCATCTTCTCAGTGTGTTAGCGCGATTTGGCTGAAGGAGATCGCAAGCAGATGATCAGGCTTGAAGGCCCAATTCAAGAGTAGTTGGCCCAACGTACCTATGGAGCGTATGACCGGTTCAGGCACAAGGCCCGAGGTATGGGAGATGGGCTTTCCTCAAGCTTCATCTAACCTCATCCATGCTGGCACAACCACATAGCCATACAGAGGTAATTCTCAAAAAACAAAAAAAACATAGCCATACAGAGGTGGTGTGGTAGGATCTGGATCTCTACTTAGACAAGACATTAGTTGAAGAACCCAAATGGTCACCTTTTTAGACCCAAGTAAGAAATCATGTATAATAGATTGAGGATCAAGATGATCATTTTTTTTTTTAGTTTGAGTGTGCATGTGAGAATCCATAAAAAATTTAGGGGCCCATGGTACATTTTGCTCTAAATATACTCCTATATCCGAGTTGGTCACAATTTCATATCTAGATTGCAACATGCTGCTGATTCGAGAGCACGGGAGCTGGCACTTGGCAGTAGTCTCCTCCGTCGAATCTACCCCTCCCAACAGCTTGAGACTTAGACACTTGTTCCTTGTTTATGTATACGCTTTTCTCGTAACCTGTATGTTCATGCTGGGAGCACATGTTATATACAGTACAGATCAACAGGTCAGGAACTCAGGAACGGGTCGAATGATCGATCGATTGGATCATTAGTTACCTTGATGACTCATTGAGATTACGCGAGCATGGACATACATACGTACATAATCACTACACGCAACACACACACACAGACACCAGTAGTAACAACAATCTTCAGACAAACTCATCCTCCATTTCCTGCATGGACTTGCCAGCGGAGGCGATCTGGCGGTTGGACGTCATCTTCTCGGCCACCATGAGGCCCTTGTAACTCCGTATCTCCGCCCACTTCTCCTTCTCCAGCCTTTCCATGTCCTCTTTCCGCCTCTGCCAATTCAGTGAAAGATCGTTAGACGCCATACGTAGCCGCGCTGTCAGCAATGTTATATATAGAAAAAAACATGTAGCTCAAGAAGGCACCAATCATGTACCTTCTCTTTCAGCTGCATCTTCCTCTCGGCCTTTTCTGCTGCATTTGATGCCTCTTTCTCGGCTGCACACATGGGAACAAAGATTATTAACTGAAAATTAAGTACGTGCATCTATCTGCCATGCATCATGCATGGTGTACATGGGCAGATCAGCGTCCATGTAAGCACCTTTCAAGTCTGCTCGGCGTTCTACCCGGGTTTTATTCAACCTGCTGATGATCTCGTTGACACGCTTCTCGACTGTAAGCACATGGACCTGTCAATCAGAAGATTGGTAGTGTCAATTATTCGGCCCACTAGTTTGCAAATTGCTCAGCCAACTGACACAAGGAAATTAATATATAATAAGCAGTTGAGCTTCCAGTTATATATGATGACTACATGCCTGGAGATGCAGAAAAAGGATTTTTTGCTCAGTTGGAGTAAGCAATGTACATTTTCAGGACATGTGATTTTCCCATGCAATTTCAGGATTGCTGATTGATAATGTTGTCAGGTGTCACTATTCGCAATGCGTGATCCCAAACTAGCAGCTACAGGCACAAGGATAATCTAAGAAACTCCAAAAGGATTCAAATATGTCCAGGCCAGCCAGTATGCTAGGGTAGCCCTAAAGGAAATCCAAAATGCTTTTCCAACGAGATATATATGGAGCAAAAGGTTGGATTGGATGCAATAATGTACCATTTGGACATGATTAAAGTGCTACAACAATCAGACAAGTGGTCTGCCCAGATACACCTTTACCAGCACTGAGGGGTTTCATCACCTTCTCCCTTTACAATATTAATTAACGGTTGTTTTTTTTTCTTCATCGAAATGAGCTCCACAACTTTGCATTATTCGAGATGACTTGTTCAACGAGTGAAAAAAGATGCAACACTGTAGAAGTGCGAAAGGTCAGCGTTACAGTGACAGACTGAACTCTACTGTACTACACTACTACTTTCTCTCCGTCAGCGTTACAATGATTTAGTAAATAGTATTTCTATACTATGAAATTTAACAGAACAAGTAATGTCAAAAATGCATTTACTAATCTACTTTATTCTTTATACATTCACCGCCAAAACTCAATAAAAAGGCTAACTAAACCAACAAGTCCAAACACCATTTCGTTCGTGTTCTAGCTAGATGGGATGAAGCTCTGAGATTGATCAACAATAACAGGATGACGAACAATTTGATCCTAATTAGCACAAGCGAATCGAATTAGTTAGGTGGCTGACACGTGGGACCGTTCTCCTACCTGGCAGAAGATACGATATGGTAGAGTCCCAGATTTGGAGGGAGAAGGAAATAGCAAAAAAGAAAAAAAAAAATGGTGGGATATGAGTAGTAGTACTGACTGATTACCATCCGTGGGTTGTGGAAGCCAACTTGGCCGACATCCATGGATGGGGACTTCTTGAGATTAGACCAGGGCGTGTAGATCACCTCAACGTTGTTCATCTTGTTCCCTGCACAACAAGCACATGCAGAGCCACGTCCGTCACCCAATTCAATTCAATTCAATTCAATCCAATTGCTGTCACGTATGTTTTCATGATCACGAATAATCACCATCGATCGGCCAATTCAATATACATACGCGCCAAGATAATTGAGTGGTCCGGTCCCGTGCAGGTGCAGCTAGCTAGCGCCAATAATACAGGAGAAAGAAAGAAAAGGGCAGCTCTCTCCTCTCTCACTGCAGGAAAAAGACTAAAAGAAGAGAGAAGGGGAGAGATCGACCGGTCGATGGGGGGAAATTGGAAAAGAGTCCCGCCGCCGCAACATGCAATATATGTGGAGCTGAACCTTTGTAGTTGTAGGGCAGGGGGGTACACTATCCGACAGGTCACACCGTATTCTATTTTGATTCTCCCGTGGAGAGCATAACTGGAGATGCAGATACTTAACTGCTACTTGCATTGTTGGTGGCGGCTAAATGGATGAATCTTGAACTTCATTATGCTATATCATATGAAAAAATCACTGGCATCATCTAAATTTTGTATCCTAAAAAGTGAGTGTTGCTAGCTCTACCTCTACTGTCTAGCCAAGGGAGGAAAAACTACGCTGCTAAAATTGCCACGTACCTTGAATGGAATGAGCCTTTACGAGCTGTGCACAGTCCTCCAATAGGCCCTCGCTGATGGTATCTATCGTCTCGCCTTTCTTTAGCCTCAAATAGACGTGTGCCGAGGATACCTTGTCCACATGGAACCTGCAGCAGGGCACCCAACATATACTAGTAACACGATCGTTAACCCGTATGTGAGGACGTGAGGTCGATCGGTCCCCTGGCCCAATCGCTATTCGGCGCACGCGCGCTACTTGGCATAGCGGCAAACACGGCGCATGCAGGCGGTTGCGGGCGGTTGCGGGGGCGCGAAGCAGGCGGCGCATGCATGAGGATGGCGGGCGGAGCGGCCGGCGGCGAGGGCACCACGGCCGGGGCGGTGGACGAGGTGGCGCCGGCGGCGGAGCTTCCATGAAATCCGGCCTTCCCCTGTAATTAGGGTCCGCCGGCGGCGAGGTTTAGGGTTCCGGCGACCCCTCTCTCCCTCCTATTCCCTCCCCGGCTGTAGAATCCGGCCGGCCGGCCTGGCGGCGGCCGCGACACGGCGGTGGTGGCGGTACGGCCGGCGGTGAGCGAGGCGGCGGCGGCGCCGCCGAGCCGGGCGGGGCAGGATGGCCGGATGGGCTGGGTAGGCGGCGGGGGCGCACTCCGGCGAGCGGCGGCGGGAGCAGGGCGGGGGAGGGGGAAGAAGGAAGGCCGCCGCGGGCGGGCGAGGGCTCGCCGGAGCTCCGGCGTGCTAGGGTGGCCGCGCTCCCGCGACGGGGGCCGGGGGGCAGCTGGGCCGCGGGTGCGTGCAGGGGAGAGAAGAAGGGGTGAGGTAGGGAAGAAGAAGAACAGTGCATGCACTCTTAGTCTCTTAAAGGGGTTGCTGCGTGCGCCACTTCGCGTGCTGGCGCGCGTGCGCCGCGTAGTTGCCCCCGTCCCCTGAAGGCTACTCGCAGTATACAAGATAAGATTCACGTAGCCAGCGCCCAGCAGTAAGCGAACAAAACGACTTGTACATCCGACAGAAGGCGGCCAGAGGCGAGACGACGACGATGGACGTACCGTCCGGCTTTGATGCGCAGTCGTGTTGTGCTCCGCACCGCAGGTTTGTTTTGGTCGTATCTATCTTGCACTGGTAGGCTGGTAGTTGGGGCGTTGGGGATGGGATGTCCACGCCAGCCTCGTCAAGGCCTAGTCACGCGTCAATCTAGCTAGCTATCCGCTCTTGGCCCTCGCAGTACCTGGAAGAGCCTAGCTAGTGGCCGTTTCGCCGCCGCGACACCACGCCGCGTCCACGTGCTTGCCGTCACCGGCGTCGGCGGGCCTGCCGGCGCCCACACTCCTGTGGGCTCCATCTGGCTGTTTCCGCTCTGCATGCGCTAGCTGTAGCACAATGCTGCCTCTACGTAGCTCAGAAGGGCGAGACGCGCGCGCGCGCGCGCGAAGAACACCCGTCGCGGTGGACGCTCTAGACATGACGATCCAACGGAGGTTCCGACGTTCGCGCGAGAAGAAATCAGAGGCCGGGACCGCCGGGTCCGCCGGGATGGAACTGGAAGAGCTTAGCGACGTACCAGACGTCCTCGGGGAGGCCGTACTTGATGAGCTCCTCGTTCTCGTTCTTGTCGGCGCCCATGTAGATGGTGTAGTCGCCGGCGTCCGGACGCGCCTTGAAGTAGAGCACCATCGTTTTGCTCAAACAACTCTCTATGTACCCTCTTCTTCAGCTTCAGGCCGGCCTCTTCTATCTCTACCTTCTACCTGCCCACCGGCTACGACTCCACCGCCGGCGGCGGCTACTGTATATACTACGTGTATGTTCAGGTGTACCTCTGTCGCCGCGGCAAATAAAGCAGCACGGCAAAGATGCAAGGGAAGCAAAGGGGAGGTGGGAAGCAGCACTAGCTCTACTAACAGCAGGCAGGGGAGCGGAAGGCCTGTGCGGCAACGAAACAGGCGAGGGGCAGACAGGGGCGGGTATATATAACGGCGTCGGGGGCGTGGCCGGGCCGGAGCCGGTGCCGGACCGGGTCTCGCGGCGAAAACGCCCAGCTCGCCTCTGCCCGGCCGAGGAGTCTTGTTGGCGGTCTTCTCACGATGTGGGGTTGGGCCGCCACGTGGAAACACGATGGATCCGATTAAAAAATTGCGGCGAGGCCCCACTTGCGGGGCCTTATCCCTTCGCCGCTTTTGCTCTCGTTGCTCTTTCCCCGGCCCCGCCACTCTCGCTTTCGTTAATCCCTGCCGCTTTCGTTAATTTATCTCTTCTTCGGCGGCAGCGGCAGCACCAGCAGCCTGTGAAAGGCAGAGAGAGCCCCCTGCCTGGTAATCTCGCCTGACCTGGGCCTGACATGGCAAAGGGGGTTGGCCGGTTGGGGATATACTACCCGAGTTGACCTGCATCGGTTCCGTGTAATGGTGGCAACTGCCGTCAAAGCTAGCACCGGATCTTTGGCGACAACGACGCCCACGCCCGCGCCCTCCTTGGATCGGTTAACTTCCGGCCAAACCAGCCCCGGGACCCCGCCTTTTCCTCTTCAACTCGGCGACGGGGCGTGCTTGCCCACCCACAACATGTCAACCACAACACAGGCCACAGCTCTCGTCGGGTCCGTCCATAGTGATTACCGTGCAGTTTGCCATGGTACAACGAGCACAGCGGGCCGGGGTGCAGTGACCACCGCCGTCCGTGCCCGGCGATCTCCGTGCGCCTGCCATGCCGGGTGCCGGGCGCCGGGCGCGAGCCTGCAGAGTGTTTCCAAAGCACAGGGGTGAAGTGACCACTGACCGGAGTGAGTTATTCGATTTCACACAAATGGACGGATGGCCACGACCACCACGAGCCGGCGCCCCGGCGGTTCTGTTCTGCCGTCTTCTGCGGCCGAAAAAGCGAGGGCCCCCGCGCCGACGCGCGGACCGAAGCGAACAGCTCCGGCCACGAGAAGCCGGATGAGGGGATCTCAAATTCTCAGTCCGAGTCACCACGGCAGGAGAGCAGCGTCTCAGCGCCACGAAACGTGGCGGGGCGCGGCGCCGGGTCGGCCGCTATCGTCCCGTCCGACGCAGCAGCGCAGCACCGCCTACCGACGAGCGGCTGATACCCACCTAGGCGCACGCGATTCGCTCTATCCGTTCGCGTCAGCCTTTCGGCACTAGCAGCATGCGTCGCGGTATTTTTAGATCCAAAGGTACTTCGGCCCGCCTGAATGACGATGGAATCGGAGGCGAATGGAACAGCAAGCAAAGGACAGCCTATCAGATTATCTGGTACGAGTAGTGGCCAAATTGGTCGTAGTGTCCAAATCCACGCGGACACATTTTTTTTCCAAATCAAATCAAAGGAGAAAGAAGGAAAATGGTGGCACGGATCGCATCACCACCCAGTTAGATGAGAAGATTATCGGTAAAGAAACCCACGCGAAACTCGAAGCAAGAAATGCTGGGAAATTTTGGATAAAGGGGGGTCATAAAGCTTATCCAGTATAAAGGATTCATTCATTGGTTGGTGTTCTTGGTCGCGGCATTTAAGTGGGAATGATCGGCTGTTCTATTAAATTTTAATTAAACTCTAGCTTTCTCTTGCCATTGCCAAAAAGCACCTGCTATTTTCCAAGGGAATGAGTGACCGTGGAAATGAATGGGGACCAGAAAAACACAAGAAATACGTAAAAGGGTGGTGTTTGAAACGTAGAAAACAAAGTGAAAAACACAAAACAGGAGTATGGATGCAATTGAAAAATAGAGGATTGGAAAAATACAAGAAATACTATAAAATGGTGTTTGGAACATAGGAGTCGTAAGATTAAGGATGATAAATGATCATTTAATACCATGATTTTACTATAGACTAGCAGATATAAAGGCGATCATAAATGTAATATTTATTTATCTCTCATCACTATCTCACACAGGTTCATGAACCTAGTCCAAATGAAATGCAGAAACAACATAGTAACCTAGTAACCTAGTAATCTTTGGGCCCGGCTGCCGCCCACCACCACATCGATAGGCTACCTTCGTGACAAGGGTTTCAAGGTCATTGCGACATCTTTAGTAATTGCAAACAAACAAGATTGTGTGCACAAAAACTGAAACATACAAAAATTGAAGGCTTCCGTAGTTCTTGTGGATGGTGTCTCTAATAGCCAAGTACAATGTGTGCTTCGTGGTGGGCTCTTAGCGGATTTGCTTGCATTATACATTTTTCTTAGCACTATATAAATGCTCATATCTGAGCACCCGTTGCATTAGCTACATTAACTTTCATGTCAGCCCAATAGAGAGGCCCAATTGTTGTATATCATCTTCCCAGCGTGCAATTAGGTTTGGCAGCGGCAGCAAGGAGTAGGCTAAAAAAATCTATGTAGGTGAAAAAAGAGTTCGAACAATCGGGGAGAGCAATATCATTGAGTTGACTAGCATATCCTCAAATTACAAACAGAAAACTAATTTTTTTTGAAAAGATGGAAAAAACTTTACCGTGATTTTTATTAAACGAATAAAAGAAAAGGCAAGTGACAGCCTAGTTTTTTTTTTTTACTGAAAATCGGGCCAGAAAAACCATACAATTATGGAGGGTACCCTACTCCATCTGCACACCTAGGTACCAAGTCAACTCAACTCGCGCCACAACTAGCGCCAACTCAACTCCGTGCTTGGTCGGATTGGGACATCGACGCAAGCCTCAACTTCTCGGTCGGATTGGGTCATCGACGCGAGCAACCACTTGACACCACTGAACTCGGTCGGATTGGGTCATCGACACGAACCACCACTCCATACCACTAGAGCTCAACAAAGAGAAAAAAAACAACTAAAGACTAAACAAAGAAACGAAAAATACGACTAAAAGCAAACTATGCCTACCCACTGCTGCTACCAACCGCGCAACAAGACAGCGAGAACGACGAACCGGGCCTGCCCGAGACACCCTGACCGAGACGATATCCACAGCGACACCTTCAAGAAGGTCACGACGCCCAAGCGCCGCCATTGCTCGTTCAAGAAAGGACAAGGCTTTCACCCGTGGAGTGCGCTATAGGATACGATGCCCTCCACAAGGGAACGACACCCGCAGGTGTCGCCGTCGCCAGGCATACGCCCAAAGAACCCATAGCAAGGCCGTTGGTCAAGATGTCGGGACCCCGCCAGACACCGAGTCATCGCTGCCGGTCATCCAGAAGAAAGCCTCACCAGAGTCGACGCGCCGGCCACGCGAGCAGCCGCAGAGCTGCGCCAGCACCCCGCTAGACCACCTGTTGAACACCAGCCTCCCGCCACCATGTACATCCTCCATCCGCTCGCTGTAGCCGTAGCCGTCGCCGGCCACCGCCGTGGACCGAGCTCCCGTCGCTGGAACCACCGCCACCCCAAAGGTACCGGATCTAGAGCAAAGCCCCGAACCAGCACCCCTGCGGACGTCATGTCCTCCGTCCTCGTAACGACCGCCCCCAAGATGACAGACGGTGACATGGGGGATGGACGACATAGTCGAAAACCACCCCCCCAACGCCAGCACAACCCTAGCCACCGCCGCAAAACGGCCACCACGAAGAAGAAAGCAGGGGGCAAGCAGAGAGGGAGGGAACCCCGCCGCTACCCCCTGCGCAGGAAGGGCAGCAACACCGCTGGTCCGCTGACGAGACCCAAACGGACCACAGTGGCCTCCTCCCGGACCAGGCACCGCTAGTAGCACCACCATGGCACCACGACATCGCCGCAGAAACAGCTCTCGATCTCCGGAGATGGGCTCGCCACCAGGCCGTGCCCAGCATGGGTCCATCCGCCGCAGCCTTCCCCACGCCATCCACCGCCCAGGGGGCCATAACCGGTCGTCGAGGGACCGGATCGTGCCCCCC
>JALGXP010000126.1:0-77979 GCA_023333625.1 Bothriochloa decipiens
GATAATGCAACACTGGACCACGAACGATTGCTGGAAAGGTAAAAAAAACATCTCTCAATTTCACACATAAATACAACACAAAAAGCTAGATTGTTGCAGTTAGTCCTGTGGAGATTGGAAGTTTACATCTTTTGGTAGAAAAGAGCATGAGGGTTACTGTGCTTTGTTTTATTGTTTTAAGTTTTATGTTAATTTCACTTACAGTTGCCTTTATTTTTACAGGTTGGGAAATTATGGTTTGGCTGAATTTCACATAGAGGGGGATGGGAATTGTCAGGTTTGTTTACATGTACTTAGTGTAAATTAACATTCCATTTATTTAAAGTACTATGCCACATGATCAGGGCTGTTTACATGACAATTGTCATGTAGTTTCCATATAGTGTGCCACTGTTATCTCATACTGAAGGGTTTGAATAGGATTACAATGTACGGTTTACAATGCACAATTAAGCATTGATAGCCCTACAGGAATACATATCAGCTAGACCGGATCCAGTACGATACAGACACAAGTACTATCATAGTATCATATACGTCTGTTAGGGTTAATTGGCCTGTCCTATCTAAGCTCAGAATTATTAAGTCATTCAGAAACACTTGGCTTCGTTACTTCTTTCTTTATTCTTAACCCTTAACTCTTCTCTTTTCTAAATTACATGTTGTTACAGTTCCGAGCTTTGGCTGACCAGATATTTCGCAATCCTGACTATCATAAGCATGTGAGAAAAGCTGTCATGAAACAGGTTAGTTTTTTTTTTGTTGCCCACCGCCTTTCTTTGGTAAATAAATATACAATACATTAAAATAATAATAATATGTAATGTTACTGTAATGCCCTGCTTATCAGCTGAAGGAATTCAGAAAACAATATGAAAGTTATGTGCCAATGGAATATAAGGTGTACTTGAAGAAAATGAAAAGGTCTGCTATCAGATATGAGTTGCTTATCATTTTCACCATAGAGAGTGATGCTCGATAATGTTTGGGGTTATTCATAATACTCATATATAGTACATTTTTCTGCAGATCTGGGGAATGGGGAGATCATCTGACCTTACAAGCGGCTGCAGATCGGGTAAAATAGCACTTCCAGTTTCAAGATGGTTGATTGGTTTCTTTTAGTAAATCCTTATAAATGTAAATTTCCTTTTAAACTTTTTCTAATGAATCCAACTCTAAGTCTTGAAACTAAAAAAAAAGGTGGATATTGAGTGTCTGCTGTGAATTTGTTAAGTGTCTGCTGTGAATTTGCTTGAGAATCCTTGTCAAAGATGCCTGGAAATTTTTCTGTATGTTATCATTCGTTGTCTGCTGTGAATTTGTTAAGTGTCTGCTGTGAATTTGCTTGAGAATCCTTGTCAAAGATGCCTGGAAATTTTTCTGTATGTTATCATTCGTTGAATTATAAAGTTTAAACTTGAAAACATGATGCCTTGATTGATTAGTCAGGTTTTCATTTGTATTTTGTGTTCCTTCTGGAGATATCTTGTTCTGATCCCTGCATCATCAGTATGTCTAATGTCTGTAAATTGTCTAACACTTCGTATATATCAAATTCTCACAGTTTGGTGCTAAAATCTGTTTGCTGACATCATTTAAAGACACCTGCTTAATTGAGATAGTCCCCAGGGATCTAACTCCCACAAAAGGTAAGAGCTTGGATACTTTGCTGCTTAGTTATCAGATGTTTGGTATCATGTCAAACTTCTTTGGCACCAGCATGGCAGCGTCTATTCTACGTAATCTTGAGATAATTCTGCATTCAACTATTGCAATATACATACCACAACAGTATATTTTGGTTCTGCAGGAACCGTTACCAATTTACCATCTAATCCCAGTGCTGGTACGCATTTTTGCAGAGCTTTGGTTAAGCTTCTGGTGTGAAGTACACTACAATTCCTTGTATGGAATTGACGGTAAGTATTTTCCACAGACTTGATGAACCGCCGATTTGCGTTTACAGATTTTCACGATTAAATTTACTTGAAAAGGTTCATCATTAATTTTTAACGAAATGTATTTCTATATTTCTGTACTTCCCCTTTTCTGACTAGATTCTAAATGAGTTCCTTTTCTGCACATTGCAGATCTCCTGACCCACAAGGCGAAGAAGAAGCACTGGCTGTTCTAGGAGGGTTCTGAAGCATCCTTAATTTTTTATGCAGCTCCTCCCACTCTCCCAGCCAGTGCAGCCTCTGTCTTAGTAGTACTTACTAGTTTGCCAACAGTGTAGCATATCCTAAGTTGAGTCCATGTAGGCTTTGCGCTCTTATGTACAGTCGACCTAAATCTTGCAAAATTTCCTCAAGGAACAACAGCTGGAACTGCACAACTTTCAGATCCACGAGACTCATGTTCCTTCTGCACGGTGGTGTAATTTTGCCTTTGCAATGTAGTATTCTGGTGAATCTCTCTGGGTAATGATTAACTAGCTCTGACAGTGCTTGCATGTATGTAGTACATTATAAAAAATACCACCAGGGGCATTTTGACGTGGACGTTAGGATACCACTCTCTCTCTCTCTCTCTCTTTTTTGATCAAAAGTCGCTGAGTCTATTCGTGCACACATGGTTCAGCACAATAGCGAACCAAAATATTAGATACAAAGCTAGGGAGGGATCAAGCCAAACATGATGCTGATTCGGGTCGTAATCAAGACACAAACGGGCAAGTTCATGCGCACTCCTGATATAGGTCAAGGAACATGAAGAACTGATATATTGAAGTAAAACATAAAGAAATCAGATCCGTTCTTTGTAAAGGGCACTGTGAAATTCGCAGAGTAGACCTCTCTAGGCAAGGGGATCTGCCGGATTTTGCAGTTTTAAGTAAAGTTTCAATGATCTCACTTCTCTTTTTTTTTAAGCAAAGTTTCAATATTCTCACTTCTCTGCTTTTTAAGCAGAATTTTACTTGACATCATTCCCGCATGCCCATGGGCCACAGCACAAAGTATCGCCGTGACATGCTTAGGCCCAGGCCTACATGACCACCTGCCATGAATTTGGTCTAGCCCAGCCCATGCAGAGAAGAGGAGTGGTGGGGCACAAGCGTAGAACTTTTTTTATTAATAAACTTATTTTTAAAAAAAATTACAAAATTAGTCTCCGTTTCCAAAAAATTGTAGAAATAGGCCACTAGTCGCCCGTTGAAAGAGCGACGTGAGAGAATCGCCCGTTCAAAGGGCGACCAGGCCCACGTCGCCCGTTCAAAGGGCGACCAGGCCCATGTCGCCTGGCCAAAGGGCGACCAGACTAGTCGCCCAGCCAAAGGGCGATGGGCGGCGAACCGCGGGGCCAGTCTTGTTTGGACGTGTTCAAGCGCCAAGCGTCCGTGCCTCTGCTGATTTCTGATGTGTGTATCTTGGGCCGGGGCACAGCGGGCTGTTTTTTGCCGTGTCTATAACAGTGAGTTGTCTTGTCACTGTCGCCGGTAGTTTGCTGGAACCGGGACCGATGAAGAAGGAACGAGTGTATTTTCTTTTTTTCCGACCAAGACTTCACCCTTTTTCAAGGAATGAGTGTTTACATTTAGCAAGTTGGAAATCCTTACGTGTGCTAATTTGGAAGTGGCTGGTGGTCACTCCAACTCTTGTCTGTCCCTACACGGCAGTTCCGGTACCAAATTCCATGATTTTACCGAGGATTGTATTTTTTTCAATAAGTTTGAGCACACATTTCCATATAATAAAGAAAGAAATATAACTTGTACAACATATGATATATGGTCATGTATTATACTCGTATTTGGTGGAGCGATAATAGAATCGCCAATGGAGGGCAAGGTGCTATCGGTAACGATGATCAATATGGGAACATGCAGATCCAAAGTCAGAAAAATGATATGTTTATATCATAGATAGAAGGAAAAAAAAAGGTCCCTGGTCGGACGACGTGAGGCCGGCCATGCCACGTCACCCATTTAACGGGCGAGCAGGGCCAAGTCGCCTCCTGGTCGGGCGACATGGACACGCGTCGCCCATCGGCCGGGCGACGAGCTCCACGTCGCCTGTTGGTCGGGCGACATGGCCCAGGTAGCCCGCCAGTCGGGCGACAAGGCCCATCTTCGCCTTTTCAACGGACGACTGGTGGCCTATTCCTGTAAATTTTTGAAAACGGAGACTAATTTTGCAATTTTTTTTTTTAAAAATACGTTTATTAATAAAAAAAATTCCACAAGTGTATCGGTCTCCTCCCCACGCCATCGCTGACGCAGTGACGCTTGCAGAAGCTCCGTATGGCCGTGCCTCCATTGACCTTGGGGGCGTGGAATCTTGCGTGAGCCAGTACGCAGCTTTCCATAGTTCCACCTCCCGCCGGCTGCTGGTCCGTCCCCAGGCGCACAGAGATTCCACGCCTCTGTCTTTTTCGAGTGGACAAACTGCAACACGATCCCAACCAATTCAGAACCTGATTTTGGTGGCCACCTCCAATTTCGCTAGTACTTAATCCCAGGGACGGACGGCAACAAGAATCGCTCCTCTTGGTTCTATTGGAGCGTAATCTGATCAGTCTGGTGGGTTAGGTTGAGAACTTGAGATTGCGATTTGAGGAGCTGCGGGGGAGAGAGAGGGGGAAGAGATGGGCCAGAGCAAGGCGGAGTTCTTGCAGCAGTTCGGTGGGGACTACGGCTACCCGGACGCGCCCAGGGGCATTGACGAGCTGCGGGCCGCCGAGTTCAAGCGACTGGAAGGTGTGATTTCGCGACCTTGCCAATTCATACGCGAAAACTTCGAACTGAATTTGTTGACTCTTGAAAAAAATGAAAGATAAATGCTTTTTAATGTTTGTGCTGTTCTCACACTTTTATTGGGAATTGGGAATTTTGAGCTTTGTTGTTGTGGCTAAGAGAGGAGCGATGTCAATTTTGCATTTAAACTTTACATTTTGCTTGAGGACGTGACTGAGAACGTCAAAGAGGATCATGTTAAGCTTTTACATATATGGAAGTTTGCAGCTTGCTAGCTTCTAAAGATGTGTTACTTTTTGAGGAGCAGGGATGGTTTACCTGGACCATGCTGGTGCGACACTGTACTCAGAGATACAGATGGCGGATGTTGCTAGAGATCTTATGTCTAATGTCTATGGGAATCCTCGTATCCTTAAATTTGGGACTTCTGTTCACTAGAGTTTTTCCTACTTGATAGCTATTGCTCTATCTGTGTTCAAAAGTATGCAACTATGAGATTTGTGCAAATCAAACTAGCTTAACTTTGACCAGGTTTGTAATGAATAGTATTAACATTTATGCCTCTAAGTAGTTTACTATGAAAATATATTTCGTAATTAACTAAATATTACTTATCTTGTATCACAAATGTACTTTTTTTATAACTTTAGTCAAACTTCAAATCCTTTGACTCCTTGAAAAGTGAGAATTGGATCCTTTTGTGGATGGAGAGAGTACTTCTAAAAGTTATTGCGGTTGTGTTTTTTTGGAAATAAAAAATATTGTGGTTGTGTTCTTTGACACACTTTTTAGATAGTCAGAATGATTCAAGCATGGCTACAAGCGACATTGTTACTTCTGTGCGGCATCAGGTACTGCATGCTATAAAAAATTGGACTCGATTTTCTTATGTAGTTGAAGTTGAAAAGGACTATGGATATAGTTTTTATACTTCATTATGGTCAATGAAACTGTGAATTGGTGCTAACATCTTACACAATTGTATGCACTTGAGAGAAGTTGAAACCAGCCTTTTCTTGCTTATGATGCAAACTTTATGCTCACAGGTCCTAAAATACTTCAATGCATCTCCAAGGGACTACAAATGTATATTTACATCAGGTGCAACAGCAGCTCTGAAACTTGTTGGTGAATGTTTTCCATGGAGTAGAGAAAGTTGCTATATGTACACAATGGAAAATCATAATAGTGTGCTTGGGATAAGAGAGTATCCTACCATGATTATGAATACTTACTGACTAGTTAATGTATATCATTATGCAAGTACATGCTCCAATGGTGCAATGTGTCATAGCTATTAGCTACATATCTTCATACACCGATGCCCTCAGATATACAGCAAAACAGCTATATTTCCTTTCTATTCCCTTCACAGTAGGTTCTATAAAGCTCTCAACTTGTTCTTTTTTTCTTTTCAAAATGGGTTCTTTCATTAGCAGTCTATTTCGAAAGCTGAGAAATATAAGTTGACACTCTGCCACAATGCACAACTGTGTAGGGCATAGTTTAGATTATGTGTCTCCTTAATGTAATTATAGATATGCGCTGAGCAAAGGAGCTACTGTATCAGCAGTTGATGTTGAAGAGGTTGTTGATCCATCAAAGAATCACGAGAGTGATAGTTTGTTTAAGGTTTCAAAACACTCAAACCAAAGAAGAGGTGACGATTTGCTTTTGCACAATTATCAGAATGGGAGCCTGACAGCTATTTCAGGTAAGGAACTTATAGACATAATGTGTTTCTTCAGCTGTAACACCTATTCTCTCTAACTGAAAAGCGATTGCCATTCTGGGGTGATTCATATTATTCTCTCTTTGTGATGTAGGAAACAATTTAAATCTATTTGCATTCCCTTCAGAGTGCAATTTCTCAGGACATAAGTTCAACCTCAGCTTGGTCAAGCTCATCAAGGAAGGCAAATTTATGGGATTCTCATCACAACAGCGGTAAAATATTTGATGCATACAAGACTGTACTGGACAAGTAACTGAATTTGTCTAGCAGACATCATCCCATTTCCCTTGGACTCAGTAGCTTTGACATGCTTATTAAGTGCATCATTTGCAGGGGCCAGTGGATGGTTCTGATAGATGCTGCAAAAGGATGTACAACTGAACCACCAAACTTAACCCTGTATCCTGCTGACTTTGTTGTCTGTTCATTTTACAAGGTAATCCATGGGCAGCTATTTTGTTTTCGAAAGCCTTGTCCCAGACATGTAACCAACTGTTATCTTTTGGGGAACTTGCAGATATTTGGCTATCCAACTGGTCTTGGTGCCTTAATTGTAAAAAATGGTAGGCAACAAGCAGTTATGATGTTGTCTTATTATGAGGACATTTCTTTCCTTCTATTTAGCAGACAGTAGTCTATAAGCTACACTTCTAAAGATAAGATAAACTAAGTTACTACAACAATTTCTACATAGATGCTGACTATCGACTTCCCAAGCAAGGGGCAAGCTCTCTACTGATTTGTTCCCTATTTTTTATTCAATGGCAGAGGCTGCTAGTTTACTGAACAAGACATACTTCAGTGGAGGTTAGCACTTAGTACTGCTTTTAATATTGATTTGTTTATTTTTTTTCTTGGTTTTTAGTAACCTTTTGGAATGCTTATTATGACATAGGAACGGTAGCTGCTTCAATTGCTGACATTGACTTCGTTCAGAAAAGAAAAGGCCTTGAGCAAGCTCTTGAGGATGGAACAATCTCGTTCTTGAGCATATCTTCTCTTCGATATGGCTTTAAGATAATCGATATGCTAACTGTCTCGGCTATTGCACGGTACATATCAGAGATTGCTTTTGGTCCTGATATTCTGTCTATGATATAATTCTCAATGGAGTTGTCCTCCTGTAGGCATACTGCGTCTCTTGCTACTTATGTGAGAAATAAAATGCTGGAATTGAAGCATAGCAATGAGAAAAATGTTTGCATAATCTATGGACAAGCTTCTAAGGTACTATTACCCAGTCACTTTATGCCTTCAGTTTTTCTTTGCTTTCTTTGACCTCTAGGGAATTATCACAATCAGTAGAGGAGGTACATATCATGAAGATAATATGCACTTATCTCTTGACATTTGTTAATTTGGCATATTCATTGTTCCTATTGATTTATTTTGTAGGCGAATTATCTGAAAATGGGTCCTACAATCACATTCAATTTGAAAAGAGAAGATGGCACCTGGTTTGGATATCGCGAGGTGGAGAAGCTTGCCTCATTGTCAGGAATTCATTTGCGTGTAAGGGCCTCTCCTTTAGCATGTGTTATGGATTTCTTACGATGATCTGTTTTATTACTGGTGCTTTTTTATTGGGCTCAGTAGAGAATAATCATTTCAGTCAACATCATCATTTCTAGATTTATGAGCAAATACTATGGTGAAAAAAAAAACTAGACCAATCTAAGAGGAACTAGGTGACATTTTATCATTATTAAGAAGAAAATAGGCTTCCAATTTTGCCTCAACTAGGACTTGAACCTGTGTGGTCTGGGCATACATCTACACCCTTGGCCAACTAAGCTAGCTCAGCTTCCTCTGTGGTGTACATGTGTTGTGCAAACACTTTGTGACAATTTGTGGGGTGGGTGTATACACATGAAGTATCATATATTTAAGTTGTACAAATCTATGCATGTCCGGCCCACGTTAGCTGACAATCATACGACATCAGTAATTTCTGTCCAGTTAGGACTATTTCGTGTGCTTCTGTGATCTTGGCTGAATTAATGCCTCTACTGTTTTGCAGACGGGCTGCTTCTGTAACCCTGGTGCATGTGCTAAGTATGTCGGTTTGTCGCACTCAGATCTAGTTTCCAATTTTGAGGTACACAATGCAAACTTATCTGCTTAGTACAGCAACAATAATAATGTTACAACTTACATTTTGCATCTAAGTAAAGAAAATGTGTTGCCTACATGTCAGGCTGGGCATGTTTGTTGGGATGATAATGACGTAATAAATGGAAAACCAACTGGTGCTGTGAGGATATCATTTGGCTATATGTCCACATATGAAGATGCAGAGGTCTGTTATTTTTTCCCATTGTATTTATTTTTAAGGTCAAACCTATAATTCTTCTGACTTGCCAATTATGTGCAAGATCATCTCTAACCTGTTATCACTCATCTCATAACTCTTTATTTTCAAATAGGAATTTCTGAAGTTCCTGCAGTCATCTTTTGTGTCAAAACCTGTAGGATTGAAAAATGGCTACATGGTGAATATGGATACTCTTAATTTAGTAGGTAATGTCATAATTACCTTACAATATGAAAATGGTGATATCTTTTTTTTTATCTTTTTATTCATTAAAAAATTCAGACTCATATGGTTTAATTGCAGATGATTGGCGCCAGCAAGCTGTTTCAGATATTCACTTAAAATCCATAACTATCTATCCTGTGAAATCTTGCCAAGGATTTAGTGTGCAGAGCTGGCCACTGACAACTGGTGGTATGCATTGGAACCTTCAGCAGTTCAGCTTTTTCCTTCCATTTGCAGCTTTTTGGCTAAAGTATTGCGGTGTCATTATATTTGTGATTCATATATTAGGTTTGCTCTTGTTACCTAGGTTTAAAATATGATAGAGAATGGCTTCTCCAAGGATCAGGTGGTGAAGTTTTGACGCAAAAAAAGGTAACTGTTTTGACTTTCCTGTCCTTTATGTTAATCTTATAAAATCTAGGTGTCTGTTCTATGTTCTAAAAGAATTGAAGCATAATTGCCAATGCAAAACGAATGCATGATCTGCAACCATCCACTATTTTGTCTGAAGTGGTACTGTTTATTTGAGTGAGGTGCGGTGTGTGTTGTTGTTGTTTGGGTTTTGGGGTTTTCTACCCCTTCTCTACTTCTTAATATAGAAGGACACGCAGCTCCTGCGTGTTCGAGAAAAAAAAAATAGTAGGAAAATGTTTGTTAGGGTGAAAGAAGTTTACTTTTCTAATATATTTTAACTACCGTCTTTCTTATATATTTTATTACATGAACAGGAAAAAAATTATTCCTTAATGATTCATAAATAGAGTTGCACAAAATTATTCATCAAATCTGTATTGAGGGCTTGCTTCTAATCTTAGGCGATTTTCACGTATTCAGGTTCCCGAATTGAGCTCTATCTGCACATTGATTGACTTGGAGCTTGGGAAACTCATCTTAGACTCGCCAAAATGCAAGGATAAATTGCAAATCTCTCTTCTAGATAATCTGACTCATCTGAATGGAGAAGTAGATGTTTATGGTCAAAGGTATGGTTGTACAATTGTGCACATGTTCACCTGTGCTATGACAATAGCAGTTTTCACAATTCATCTGTTCTGCCATCTTTTTTTATCCTATTCCTCATGTTGTACTATTTGTATTTTTGCTTAAAGGAAGTCAATAAATAGAAGTAGCAGGTGTGGATTTCTGGTTCTTTGTTCCTACACCAATTAGCATCTGGTTTATTTAGGCTGATTTTGTTTGGTGATATTCTACCTATTCCGATTTCACAGATAACTTCAGCTTTATTGTGATAATAATAACAAGTTTGGACAAATTGTTGCAGGTATGAGGTGCAAAGTTACAGTGACAAGGTAAACTCCTGGTTCAGTGAAGCTATTGGACGTCCTTGTACCTTTGTGAGATGCTCAAGTTCCAAGTACTGTTCCTGCACAATTGATGGCAGGAGAGATGGCCTCTGTAGGGATACTCGAAGCAAACTTAGTTTTGTGAATGAAGGACAGCTGCTTCTTGTTTCTGAAGATAGTATATCTGATCTCAACAGCCGGTTAAGTTCAAGTACGCAGTTTTTGTTCCCCCTTTTCCATCACAAAGAAAAATGGTTCCTCTTTTGTGCTCTCTGTTTTACTGCAAAAGGACCAAAGACCTGTGATGTTACAGAATCATCTGATATATCCAGATTATTTGACACTATCAGTAGATAAATCATTTTTTTGGATAACCTTTTCATGACAACTCACTTTGTAGTCGCACACGTGCTAGGTAATGGAAATGGTAAGCAGCGGGTGTCTGTTGATGCAATGAGATTTCGTCCAAATATTGTTGTCTATGGGTCCACGCCATACAATGAGGATAACTGGAAAAGGCTTCACATAGGGGATGCCTATTTTACTGTAAGTGACTTTCCTCCTTTGGATCCAATTTTCAGAGGAAACTTTGATCAATCGTGTGCTTATTAGTTAAGCACCATTGTGTCCATCAAATATTAATGCAAAATTAGCTGGTGGACACATTTGCAGAGACACAATACAAACCTGATGATCCCTCGTTCTACTCTGTACAATTTATGTATTTATACTTTTTTTTTTTCTCTCGAACCATTGCACAATTCATACTGATTTTCTACTCCCTTCAAAATACTTTTTGTGCTTAAGAAAATGGATCAAATGATCTAGCTAGCTTTACTTATGCTTAACTATTCATTTATTTGCGAGAGTGATTGCATTTATATTTTAGCAAGGGCAAGAAAGGAAGAAAAGAGAGAAAAGGTGGGAGTGTAACACACTTCACAGATTAAAATAAATATCATTTCAGACATTTTGCTGTCTGTCCTGATAAATGATTATGCCCAAGTGCCAATTTTGCCAATGATAAAACCCTAAAGGATTGCTGATTGCTGAATACCTGTCTTATTTTCTGTGGTCCATGTGCAGTCCATGGGAGGATGCAATCGCTGTCAGATGATCAACCTATATCAGAGCTCAGGGCAGGTGATCAAGTCAAAGGAACCACTGGCAACTTTAGCATCGTATAGACGAAAACAGGTGGGTTCATGTGCTATGTGTCTATGTCTTGCTCATCTTTGCTTTTTTGATCTTATAACTAAAAAAGGGGAATTCCACATGTGGACAGGGAAAGATTTTGTTTGGTGTCCTGTTGAACTATGAAGACGGCATGGAGGGAGAAGATGATCCCATCGTAGAGAGATGGATCAAAGTGGGGCAAGAGGTGTATCCTTCTACATAATACATGCGTACCAGAAGTTACAATACGTGTAACTGACGGGTTAATGTTGAAATATGACTTATGTACGTGCGTACCCAGAAGTTTCACTTGCATGAGAGGCGGTAACTGTTGTTACAATACGTGTAGACTTCCAGATGTACCATGTATGTAATAATTTTCTTTTCATGTCTGTATGTAATAGCACATAAGGGCTGAAGGTCTGTATTCAGACACAAGTGTACAGATACAGAAAACAAATATACGGCATATAGGGAAGGGAAAAATATGTAAAGCTTAAAATGGTTCAAATTTAGCAGTTCCTCAGTACTATAATCTGTGACTAGTTTGAACACTGTACCAACTATCGCACTTCTTGCTCTAGAGAAAAAAAAAATGAACTCATAATAGTTTGAGAATTCAGCTTATTATAGCAACTAGGAAGGGACATGTCCAAGCATCTAAGCTTGCTCAGCAGTAATTAACTGATGGCGTTTCACTCATGTCAGTGCTGGTGTCGACCATAGAGTGTGCTACAAATCGGTGTGCTCGTGAGCAGTGAGCCAATAATGCTGCATTACCAAGAGCTCAAGAAAGGGCAGCCAGGGACAATAACTCATATTTTGGTATCATTCAGCAGCTGATGTTCATAGCAGACAGACTTTGTCCTATACCATTTACAGCATCACCCAGCAGAAACTATGCCATTTGTACACAACATCACACCCGAACAGAAACACTGGCATCTGTACACAACATCACCACCCCCCCCCCCCCCCCCGCCCCCGCGGGGCCCCCCCCCCCCACACACACACACAGAGAAAACAGACAATGCATGACGCTGCAGCTTCAGAGATTAGTTTCATAATAGGTCACTGACAGACTCATCACAGTTGGGCTACTTATGATCACCCTACCCTCTGCTCAGCTTTCTTTCTCGAGATGGAACATCTTCTACTCAGCTTTCTCCTCGAGATGGAACAACTTCCCGCGGACGTCTTTCCTGCATTCAATCACATTTTACCATGAGAATAAGTAGCATGGTGCCATGATCGAACAAACAAAGTGGGACAAACAAGTTAGTTTTAGCCTAAGTGCATGCCGATATACGAGGGGTTTTGATGAATGTACATAAAAAGCAAAAGACCTTGAAGCGCAGCGGTCCTCATCAGATAACACCTTCAGCAGTCTTTGCTCAAATGGCATTGTGTGCCAATTGACCCTTTGATCCTAACAAAGTTAGGTTTAGATCAAAAGCGCACATAACCACATGCTAAAAAAGGAAGCATTAGATAGTGACAAATGATTACCTCTTTATATTTAGTGGTCGTGTTGGGAATACCGTTGCCATCCCATGCCTTGGGTAACCTAGGAGTGGGGTTATCGGTATCCAAGTTCAGATCAGATGCTATGAGGACAGGCTTCTCAGTTGGAAAGCTGCAGTCATCAAACAATTGATCCCCTGCTGGACACTTGACATCAACTTGATTCTCAGCATCTGCAGAGGAGGATTTCAGCCAGCGGGACAGGCTCAATCCAACACTTTTTTCATCCGAGTTGGATTTTGAAAGTCCTTTGCCATCCAGTAACTCATCAGGAGACAGTGCTTCTTTGACTTCATATGAAGCATCAGGATCAGGTGCAGAATATGATGGAGTTTCAGACAATCCTGATATAACCACTGAAGTTGAAGATCTTTGGGTTGGATCCTTGATAGGATCTGCTTCCAAGTTTCTCCCTTTTAGAGGATTCGACGATGCTAATGGTGAAGAATCTTCTGTCAGCTCTGTCTGCCGAAGTTTGTTCTCAATGGATCTGAGGACAGGGTATATGAATTGTTTCCGGGTCCGCACACGCTTTCCAGATACAGAAGTCCCTCTATGTGAAGCATAGACTGTTGCAGGGGTCTGCATATCATCCCTGAGAATGAGAGGAGTTGGAAATGGCGAACCACCAGAATCAAGTGGCTTGTTTTGGATGTTTCGCAACTGTCTCTTTTCCGAGGAAGCTGAATGAGGAACAAATTCAACTCCATGGTGATGCCCAGTATCTTCAGTATTTAGTTCAGACCTGAGCGAGTGACGCTCCTCACATCTGGGGTTGTTGCATGGCATAAGGCACTGGTTTTTGTAATCTCATGATAATGCAAAATAATCTTAGAAACTTGTGAAAATGAGACTGGTTCTTAGTTCTTACCCTTCTGATGAATTAGCTTGATGAAACAGCAACTTTGGTGGTGGTCCAGAAGTGGGCTTGTTATCACACTGCAACTCGTGGGCTTGTTATCCCCGTGCACGGGCGCATCCTGCACGAGAGGCGAGAGCAGAATGAGAAAAAGATGATGCCCACGAGAAATCTCCAGACCAGCAATTGGAAAAGGAGAGCGAGAGAGGAGGGCCAGGGGTTCGTCTGTCTTATCCGGCGGCCGGACCCGGAGCCTTGGCCGCGGCGTGCGCCGAAGCATGAGCGGAGGCAGCCCAGGATGACGGCGTGGAGGAAGTTGAGCACGGTCCTCGCGATTGCCTCCGCGCACCGGCGCAGCGTTGGGGGGGGGGGGGGGGGTGGGGGTTGGCCGTGGCTTAGGGTTTTAGCTCCAGCGCCGCTTGCGGCAAGGGGATCGCGGTGGGGATAGCCGTGGCGAGGTGAGGGGGATGCGTTTCAAATTGGGAGCTGGAGGAGGAGAGGGACTAGGGAGGGTGAGCGGCACGGGAATCGTGTCGGGTCGTCGTTGGTGGACATGGGCTGGGCCTCGTTTGCTCCGGCGTGGGGTGTTAGTTTGTGGGCTTTTTTCTTTGGTTGTGTCATTATCGTTCTGTTTTTTTGATTCGTCGTGGTCTTTTGATGGTCTGGGCTTATGAATAGAATGGGCCTATTAGTTTATTTGGGCCACAAAATACTAGTAGTTGTAGTTAACATTTGATAAAAAAAGTTTCTATAATAAAAAACCTTAATCGACCAAATATCTCTGTTCACATCAGATCAATTCAAAGTTTTAAATAAAAAAATGGGAGCAGATTGGATCCCTGGCAGCGGCGGGCGGATCGCTATCAGAGTGGTGGTGTTGGCGAGCCAACCTTGACGACGGCGAGGCCACCGTGATGATCCCGACCGCAAAACGGTCCATCGCTGCGCCTGCGCTTCGACGAATTCGCCGGCGGGAAATCTGCGTCCTGTCTGACACAAGCAAAGCACCGCCTCTTTGACAAGCGGAGCCGCGAGGAGGAAAACCATCACAGCATGCAGCCGCCGGCAATCAGGCCTACGTACGCGCGCCGCCGTGTCACAGCTACCCTGTGGCGCGCCGCGCGCGTGCGAGCATGTGGATCACGCTGCTCCACCGCTCGCGTTCGCGCGCAGTCCGGATAGCTAGCTAGCTGCTTCTCCGCGTCAATCCTGCTACGGCGAAACACTGCATTGATCCTAACAACACAACAACAACCACCCCGTTTTCTGGCCTGGCCATCGTCGTCTCTCATGAGCAGGAGACTTTCCGAACTTGTCGTCTGTGTAGTAATTGCTGGCTGACGACCTCCGATCCGGCGATCCGGCCGGCTCCTACCCGTCTGAACGCCTGACCTGGCCTGGCCTGCTGTCTCACCCGGGGCTGGTCTGCTGTCTCACGGGTCACTTTGTACGTATACCTGTGATGAGTGATGTGTTTCAGAGCTGTTCTCGCGCGTGGACACGGGATTTCTTTTTGTTTATTTTTTTTTCCACACGCGTTGCGTGTCCGGGGATCGAATCGAGAAGTCGATGGAGCAGTGTCTAGTGGGTAGCAGCCCGCGTGCGTCCGACTGTCCGGCCGGTCGGTGGGCGAGCGCGCGAGCGAGGTTGCAAGATGCCGGACACGGACGCGCTCGCCCTCGCCCTCGCCCTCGCGGGGAACCGTAACGCGCGCGGGCTGTACGTCGCCATCGCCGACGGCGACGTGTGTATTTTTTCTCTCGAGGAAGCATCGCGGCACTCTGCTGCATTTATTCGCTCTATACTTCTACACCCCTCTTCCGGGGCCGCCGAGACAGCGACCTCGAGAGGCGTCTGGCCGGCGCGTGCACTCACAGTCACAGATCGAGCTTCACGCACTGACCCAAGCCAGCCAGCCAGCCAGCCTTCCGAATCAATCCGGGACGAAGAATTAGAATTCCGGCCAACTCCGATCGATCGGGTGTACGTGTCAGAAGGCTGACAGGCAGGCAGATGCGGATCGGATGACCCCTTTCACATGCCGTCGCCCGAGCGATTGGATTGGCCAACGACGAGGAAAAAACTTGCCATGCATGCATGAATACCGATCGAGATGGTCATCAGAGACTACGTATATATATAGAGAATTGGTGATCGTTCGTCCAAGGAGAGAGAAAGAAAGAGTGTGTGTGGGTGGAAACTGGAAAGGGTGAAGGATCCAGCGTACTGTAACTTAGGCCGTACGTCTGGTTGACTTCGCATACTTCTCGATCTGACGACGCATGGAATGTTCAGATTGGGAAGTTGAAGTTTTGGTGTGGACTGGAGCGGCGGTGGTGGAGCCACAGCATGAGTAAACGCTTTGACAAATTCTGGTAAACGGCCGCGAGATCATCCAGCATTCATTTCTCGAAGAAGAAAGCTTGACTCATGGCTGGCTCTCTCGGTGTCTCTCTCCGTTCCAATTATATTCTATTCAAGCCTTATTTTTTTTTAAAAAAAATTGATACAATTTATGGAAACGCATCATCATATACAATATCGATTTAGATCCAACGAATTAGATTCTCCATGCAATGTAGTACACCCTGCATAGATGATTATATTTACAATCACCGTCGAAAAAAATAAATTCATAGTTCCTTTTTTAAATAGAATCGAATAAAAACAAACCCAATATCAAAATTATTGAGCTTGGCATGAGATCTAAAAATTTTTAGTTGACATTTTTATTTGATAGCATATATTTACGGATTCAATTTACATTTGAGCTTGTTCTAAACCAGAACTTCTTTTATTTTAACTAAATTTATAGGGAAATACATCACCGTATAGAACATTAAATAAATTTCAATATACTTTCATGAAATATGCACTACTACACATTTTTTTTAAAAAAAATCACCTCAATTATTTTTTGAGTGATTGGCTTAATTAACCATCTTTATAAATGTTTGTTTTGCACTGTAGTCTGTAGCTTATGAGAACTAACCCTATAAATAATTTTGTAGGGTTGGTTGGCCTAATAAGAACGTTCTATTATTCTTATATAGGTGTGCGAAATAAAACAACTACCATAAAAATCACATTTATAGGTGTCGGGTACCTAAGAAAGGGGTACCCTTAACTCTCGACTAAGGGGATTAACCCTTGATATCAACAAGCCAAACCTGGTATCATTAGCCCTCGCCTAGTGTGGAAACGCAAATGCCATGTCATACTAGGCCGACCCACGAACAGGCCTCGGTGGTCCGGGCGGCTACCTATCCGACGTACCCCGCTTGAGGCAAAGCAGATCACTCGAGGGTGCCACTCGACCTACCCCTCGGTGACGGAGATTCGCCCGAGCAAACGGGCACCCCTCGAGTGCGACGCACCCCTCGAATACCTACCTCCTGTATGAATCCAGGAGCATTTAATGCGTTCTACTGCTCCCGCCTAACCTCGTGGCCACAGTGACGGTAACAGTTACAAGTACACCGGTCAAATCTTACTTTTACCTCCCATACCCGGGAATCTGGCGGGTCGTACCACGCTGTAACTCCATGCCGTGCACTGTGCCCCGTTCGGCACTCCCTCGAGATGCGTTTGTCGACACATATCCCATATTTCCCGGGCTTGTTCTTATCCGCTCAGGCCTCGACCTCCTTGATCACCCCCTCGAGCGGGACTTCGTCATCACCTTTAACACTCCAACAACTCCCGACGCGAAGGCTACAGGGATCCGCACGACCGTGCTTGGACATCCGTCTATGACCGACCATTAGCTGCGTCACCTCACGCACGAGAAGGATGGCTGCGTCATCTTTGAACAGGTCACTACAGGACACGCCGTGCCCGGCGCACGCCTCTACAGCAACACCAACATGATCGGCATCACCTCCTCGACGTCAGCAGCCACGTCCGCCCTAAGATCCATGTACCCCTATGCCTCTCCTTCGCCTATAAAAGGGGGCGCCAAGCCCTAGTCTAGACAAGGCATAGAGAGCGGCCAGAGCCCAAAACGCTCAAGTCCTAGCTCACTCACTCGCACGCTTGTATTCACCCCTATACAAGCACTTCGGTGCAAGATAATACAAACTCTCCCCACGCTGGACGTAGGGCCTTCTATTGCCCAAACCAGGATAAAACTCATGTGTTCTTCTTGCATCACCATCCAAATTAGGGAGCACATAGTACATATTCACTCGTTGGTGCTCGGCCCCCCAGGTCAAAACACCGACAGTAGCCCCCGAGCCCCTGCGCGAGTGCTGGCACTCGTGCTGGGGGTCATAGGCCGAGAGTGAGATGCGGTTCATAACTTTTCATGGGGGGGCGCGCGAGCGTCCCCTGCGGGGGTAGCCCCTGAGGCCTTGGAGGGGTAAGGAGACTCCTTCGAGGGCTTTATTTGTCTTTTGTTGATAGGTGCTTGTCCAGTTAGGCTAGTGGGCGTTCCTGAAAGGTTAGGATAACATGAACTGGAGTTGTAGCGCCTAGTCGAAGGGTGGCTCGGGTCGTCGAGCCCCCGGGTGTGTTCGACCCTCTTTTGTCGAGGGGTGCCAGGCGTAGTTGAGCCCCCGAGCCTCGTGCGGCTAGGGCATTGCTAGCCTTAGGCATCCATCTCACGAGTCCTTTCGATCAAATGTAAGGTGAGAAGTGCCATACTACCCTCGATTGGGCGAGTCTCGGCGTTCTCTGTGAGCTGATAACGGGGGGATCCAAGTGAGAGCTCGTGCCTCATTCGATGGTAGTGGCCCAGAGGCGTTCTCATTGATGCAAAAGAGTAGATATATGGATACCGGTTCCATTCGATAGGACTTGGCGGCTCGATGCCTCCCTCCGTGGGGATTCCATGGTAATCCTCTCGTTTTGCCTTGGATACATCCGAGAGGATCTCGAGGGTTTGTCCTCGACCTGAGCTTCGTATGGTTCCCCTGGGGCGCCCCTGACTCGGGTGCTCGAGGGCGGCTGTCGAACCCTAACCGAGGGTCAGCCTTCGCTCCCTCGAGGCTTGTCGTGGGGCCGGGGCCTGTTTTCCTTCTCGTGGAAGACTCCGTCGGTGGATAATGTAGCGCTCCCACCCGTTGGGCGCGCCTTTTAAGGTGTGAGCCGAAGCGGCGTGGTCGTGGTGGACCCAGGTAATGGCTAGGGGCCTGGCGAACAACGCGTGTCCTGCTGCGAGAATCGAGGGGGCGGTTAGGTGGGCGCAGTAAATGCGGGGTTTACCTTTTCCCACCGTCGGATCCGCCCGTTGCTCTTCTCCTGAGTATAAATTCGTGGGAGGTGGGGTGCCGTCCGCTTCCATTCTCGCCATCTCTCTTTTGCCGCCGCCGCTAGAGCTTTCGAATCCCTGCCCGCCAGTGCTAGAGAAGATGGATTAGTGAGAGCGATCGCGATTGGGAATCTACCCGGTCGCCCGTCCGTCGAGCAAATCCGTGCCGCCGCCACCATGGCACCCATGTTTCTTCCTCCGAAAGCCTGGCGCCCGTCGACCGTGACAGAGCGGAGGCTGTTGGAGCTAGTGGGGGAGGGGTCCTTCGCCCTATCACCACGCCGGATCGATCGGAGTGGATAGCACTGCCGCGGAGGGATCGGGAGCCGAACCCGCCGGATGGCTATGTCTTGAGCTTCGTCAAGTTCCACCGGCATGGGCTTGGATCACCCCTGAGCCGATTCGTGTGAGCGCTGCTCCACCATTACGGGGTCGAGCTTCAGCACTTCTTCCCCAATGCCATCTCCAACGCCGCTATCTTCGTGGCCGTCTGCGAGGGATACCTGGGGGTGGAGCCGCACTAGGAGTTGTGGCTTCACCTCTACAAGGGGGAGTTCTTCACCGCCCCGGTGGAACAGGGCGTGAGGTGAATCATCCGTGCTGCTCCTGCAACCTAGCGCTAAAGACAGGCCAGAGGGCGGAGCCGCGCGAGTATATCCCCACCGGGCTGATGTCCAACCACGCTCAGTGGGATGCACAGTGGTTCTACCTTCGCAACAACGAGGGGTACTTCCCACCGTACACCGGGCGTCTCATCACGGAGCGTCCGTTCAACTGGCCGCACGGTGTGGCGTCGGATTTACAGCCACGATTGAGGCCTCTCCTCACCGCGCTGAGGAGGCTTCATGATGCGAGTCTGATAGCGGCGGTAGTCATCTCGGCCTTTCACCGTCGGAGGGTGCTCCCTTTGATGGCGCGTCCGTTATGGCTGCACCAGATGGGGCTTGAGGCGACGCCCGAGCAGCTCAAGGGTGCCGCATGTCGGCCAAGGCGCTGCCCCCCCGAGAAGATTGTGTCACGGGTAAAGAGGGCGATCGCTGGCGCCTTCAAGCCAGAACACATCAACCGCATCCCCATGCTGCCAGAAGAAGGCCATCTTGACCTGGTGAGTGCCTCGAGCCGTGCCTTTCAAGTTTTACTCTGCCTCTATTCCTTCCCTTTGTTCTTACGCCCGGAGCTTTCGTGTAGGGGAACATCGACTGCAGGGCATCGAGGCCCCCGATGAGGAAGGACGACCCCGACCGACAGGTGAGGCGCTTTACCGCTCAACAATAGAAGAGGTAGAGCGCGAGAAAGCGCCGCGCAAAGCAAAGGCACGATGGGATGCCTGAGGAGGAGTCTCCCTCCGAGGAGGATGAGGAGGAAGATGATGATGATGAT
The DNA here is from genome assembly GCA_023333625.1 of Bothriochloa decipiens. Taxonomy (NCBI): domain Eukaryota; kingdom Viridiplantae; phylum Streptophyta; class Magnoliopsida; order Poales; family Poaceae; genus Bothriochloa; species Bothriochloa decipiens. The sequence continues at coordinate 20,465 of JALGXP010000126.1, forward strand.
ATCAAGGGGATGGCAGTGCACCTCGAGCCCCATCTCTCCATCTCCCCTGAGCTAACGTGCCTTCTACGTAGGAGGACATTCTGGAGTGGCTGCAAGACAGGGGTCAAGACGGTTCCTCGGCCCGTGCTGGGTCCTCGTCTCGACGCTCACACGGTGGGAACCCGCCTGCCATGCCTCGGGAGACCCGGTCCCAGTCCTCGGCGCATGGGACGCGGACTTAGGGCCGTGCGGCCTCGTCGGAGCGGGAGGGCGCGGCGACGCCGTCGGAAGCGTCAGCCGACCTCGGCTCCGGGGAAGGTGTAGCTCCGAGTGGGGCCTCGAGGCGCTCTAGCGGCTCAAGGGGTCCTGGGAAGGTCGTCGTCCCCTTTGGGTAAGCCTTGCTTTTTGGAGTTTCCTTTCTTGTTTCTTTGACCCGTGAACCACTAAGCATCTTTGCTCACCTCCTTATTACCCAGGCTAAAGCGGTGGGTGGAGGAGGCAAATTCGTCACCGGCCAAGTGGCTTAGGGTGGACGTGGCCGCGAGGACGGCGACCGCGGCAACAGGTGCAACCTTGAGAACACTGCCACCATGGGAGGCGGCTTGGCTATCTCAAGCCCACGCTGCTATGGCCGAGGCAGGCTGATGGGCTCTGCTCTTGTTGCATGCTCAAGCGGTTCGGGGGCTGCAGCGGGGAAGTGGCTCCAAGCTGGAGCAGTTGCGAGAGAGGGGAAGTGTTGTCCTGGTGCCGGTGTTTGCGGCTCCCACATCTGTCCAGGTGTCAGAGGGTGGGAGTGCCGTCCTGATCCCAACGCCTGCGGCCCCTACCCCGGGTCAGGCCGGAACCTCTGCCGCCTCGTTCGAGGGGGAGCCTCTGATGGGCGCGAGTTGGGGTCGAAGAGCACCCCCATCGTCCTCGAGGATGAGGAGGCCACTGCTCTATCTCCATCCCCGGAGGAGCGAAAGCCGTGGCTGGAGGGGCTGCGTGAGGTGGAGGCACGGTGCAAGCAAGAGCAGGAAGGCCTACAGAGGAAAGATGAGGAGGAGCAGCATGAGCGGCCGGGAGAAGAGGGCCTGGCCAGGAGCCAGCCCGAGCAACAGTAGGAAGCAGAGCGGCTAGCGCTGAACCAGCCAGAGTAACGGCAACAGCAGCAGCAACAATAACAGTAGCAACAACAACAAACGCCATCGGAGGACGTGGCGCCTCTGGATTCACCGTCGCAGCGGCGGGTCATGCCATCGGAGGAGCTGGTGGTCTCGAGCCTCCTACAGTCGCAAGGGGAGGCCGTGATTACCTTGGATGAGCTACAGCAACAGCAAGATACAACGCGGGATGCATCGCTAGTCCTACACATGCCGCAGGCGTAGGAGGAGGGGGAGAATTCGGCTTCGAGTCGGCCGGAGGACGTGGTGATGTCGGACCTACCGCCTTGGCACGATGTGGCGCTGGGGGAGGCAGTGGTCTCGAGCCCTCCTCTGCCACAGGAGGTGACTGTGGTTGCCTCGAGCCAGCCGCCGCAACCGCGGGGCATGCCATTGGAAAAGCCGATGGCCTCGGGTTCGCCACAACGGCAGTAAGAGGAGACGACTGCCATAAGTCCTTTGGTGCTACGCCGGCGGGAGAAGGAGGATGAGGCCCTTCTGCCTGCCAGGGCATCCACCACCCGGGGGATCCCTGGTCCATCGAGATGGTCTACCCCTGAGATCAGGCCAGGCGGTGTCAAAGCTGAGTCGTCATTCCCCACCCTGGCTGACCGGGTGGAGCGCTACGGCAGTTCACGCGAGGCGATGGAGAGCGTTAGGTCCTCGGTGCGAGCGAGGCTCGAAGCGGCTCTCCTGCTTTAGGGCCAAGAGCGTCTTCTGCTCTGAGAAACTCGTGATCCCAGCACTCTCGGGATCTGGATGGACGACCCGGTGGAAGTGAAGCGCTGGGAGGACATGGAGGAGTATCGGGCGTGGCTGGCGCACGCTTTGAAGCTAGCCGCCAAAATCATCACCGAGGACCTTGGCCGAGGCCTTTCGATAAATGTTTCTTTGAGTGTGTTTGGCTTTGGTTCCTCCTTAACTAGTGACTGATTTTGTGCTTCTTGTTTCCAGGATGTGAGGAGCCGCTCCCACTCGAAGTCCCACTTCCTTCATGTGACCCACAATGGTCGGGAGGAGGTGCTGTGTCAGCACGAGGCCGGCCAGTCCGCCCGGGACTGGGTGGCTCAGGCTGAGGAGGAGGCGAGGCAGGCGAAGGAAGAGGCCACGAAGGCAAGGGAGGATGCCGAGGCGGCTCGAGGGGAAACCACTCGGGCCAAGGAAGAGGCTGCCAAGGCCAAGGAGGAGGCCGAGAAGGCCAAGAGCAATGGCGCCCAGGCCCTAGAAGAGGCACGGAGGGCCCTCGAGTGTGTCAAGTTGCTCGAGGAAGAGGCTCAAGATGCTGTGGAGTGCATCCAGAGGCTCAAGACTGATGTCGCCCAAGTCTCTGAGGCACGCGACGCCCTCACCATCTCGGCTGGGGAGGTGAAACGCCGCGCCGACACCCTTGCCGCCGAGCTTGACATGATGAAGAAGACCCTTCAAGAGAAGGAGCAGTCCATCATTCTAGCCGGCCAGGCCCTCAAAGACCTGCGGTTTGAGAAGATGGAGGTGGTTTGTGCCTTCAAGGGGCCCAGAAGGAGCGGGACGAGGTTCGGAAGGAGCATGACGATGTGGCGGATGCCCGCGAGGCCCTCAACACCCACGCGCCAGTGAGTGTTCTTGCTGAGTTTTGAATTCCTTGTCTCCGTGCACCATGACTAACTTTCATTTCATCCTTTAGGCCTTGAGACAGACCTGCTCTCCGCTCAGACCACCGCCAAAGCGATGCAGGTGGGCCTTCTAGCTGAAACAGCGTTGACCGATCGGCTCCGCGTCGCGATCAACAAGCTCTGTGACTCCTGGGGGATTGAACCCGTTGAGGAGGTCAGGGAGGAGGTGCGTGGGACCCCAATCATTGACCGGCTGTAACACCTCGGGGCCACCTTGAGGGATCGTGTCCACGAGGCACTCTACATCGGCGTGAAGTGGGCAATGGCGATTGTCTACTCCGGCTTCACGTACGACATGAACATCGTGAAGCGCGACTTCATTTCCAACCTCACCAAAATAGATGCCGAGAATGAGGAGCGATGCTAGGGCCTAATTGAGGATGTCGAGGAGCCGGGCGAGAAGCTGGCGAAGCTGTTCGAGCCCGTGGTTCTTCCTGCCGAGGACGTGGGGACGCTGGTGAAGAAGGTGATGGTGGCGATGACGACCAGGGCCTGTGAGCCAATTCTGGGCAGAGAGGCCCATGTAATAAGTTAGTTTTTGTGATATTATGGTATCGTGGCCCTGGTGGCCTTAAAACATTATGCACTGTCTGAAATGCTCGTTGGTATATTTTAGGCTCGAGTTCTCTTATTCTTTTTTGCCTGAATTTTACTTTTTGACTAAGTTTTTGACATGGGCTCGTATCCCTCGGGGGGGGGGGGAGCGAGTGGGGGTACCTTAGCATAGAGGCGTAGGAGAGCCCCCGGCTCAACAGCCCTCGACCCTTAGGGAGTTCTAGGTGTTTTCTACTTAGTTAAGAAGCATGTTCGAGGCATAGAAGAAGAGAGCAACGTCGAGTTTTGAAAAAATGTTCGGTTTTTTATGAACTTAGGGGTTTCCCCCTTGTTAGCCCCCGAGGGAGTCTTGACTCTGATGAAGCAGAGTCGAGGTACCTTTATTATTTTTTGAACAAACAAAAGTACTAAAGTTGAGAGTCTTTTTATTCATTCATGATGTGATTGGTGTACAAAATATGGGAATTGTACAAGGCCTCGAGGCCCTAAGGGTAAAAGCGATGTAGCTGTTTGATGTTCCACGCGTTGGTGAAGGTCGAGCCCTTGTCGTCTGACAACTTGTATGCCCCTAGCATCAACACCTCGGCAACAACGTAGGGGCCTTCCCACGGTGGAGTCAACTTGTGGCGCCCCTTGTTTCTTTGTCATCGACGGAGGACAAGATCGCCAACTTGAAAATCCCTCTTGCGCACGTGTTTGTCGTGGTAGCATCAAAGCATCTGCTGGTACCTCACGGAGTGGAGGAGGGCCATGTCTTGAGCTTCTTCGAGCTAGTCAATGACATTTGCGAGGGCCTCCATGTTCGTTTGCTGGTTGTAGGCCTTTAGTCGAGGGGACCCGTACTCGAGATCGATGGGGAGGATGGCCTCAGACCCGTGGACCAGGAAGAACAGGGTAAATCCCGTGGCTCAACTAGGTGTCATCCTTAGGCTCCATAGGACCGAGGGTAGCTTGATAGCCCACTTCTTGCCATACTTCTTCAACCGGTTGTAGATTCTTGGTTTGAGGCCCTGAAGGATCGTGCCATTGGCGCTGTCGATACCCTGGAAACGGGTACCCCAAACCCCTGGTTTACCAAACTAAACCCCGAAAAATCAGCAACACTAACCCTCCAAAAACCTCCCGCGCTAACGTACGAGGGCCCACGGGCTAAGACATATCGGGCCGACCCACGAACGGATGACAATGGCCCAAAGCCAAAGCCTGCTCGAGAGGCTACCAAACAGACTGGTACTGTACACTCGAAAGGCTACCAAACGGACTGGTACTGTACACTCGAGAGGTTACCGAACGGACTAGTACTGTACACGGGAGGTTACAACTCAGGCGACCCCTCGAGGACGGAACTCCGCCCGGCGAACGAGCCAGTCCTCGAAGACGGAACTTCGCCCGACGAACGAGCCTTCCCTCGAGGACGGAACTTCGTCCGGGCGAATGGGCGGTCCTCGAGGACGGTGCACCCCTCGGCTACCAACTCTCCCATACGAATCCGGGCGCATTTAATACAATCTACCTACCCCCGCCTAACCGTATGGCCACAGTTACGGTAATAGTTGCAGGCGTGGTGGTCAAATCTGCTTTTACTGCCCATGCCCCAGAATTCTACGGATCGTACTACGCTGTAGCGCCATACCGAGCACTGTGCCATGTCTAGCCCCACCTCGAGACGTATAAACCAGCATGTTTCCCGCATTTTCTGGGATTCGGCCTTATCCGGTGAGGTTCGACCTCCTCGGCACGACCCCCCCTCGACTCCAGCCAAGACCCTCGACCGTCACCCCTCGACTTCATGAATGAACCCTCGAGCGGAACTTTAGCAACTCCCGACGCGACGGCTGCAGGGCCTCCCATACCGACGTACATCACTACAGCAGCACCGACGTGATCGGCCTCAACGTCATACATCATTCGCCATGCGAACTCGAATCACATGTACCCCTGTGCCCCTCCTTCATCTATAAAAGGAGGCGCCAGGACGTTAGAACGGAGGACCGGACCCGAACAGGAGGATCGAGGGCATAGAAGCGCTAAGTCTTTAGATCACAGAACGACACCGTGAGACAGCGTAAGGTTGAGAACTAGGCGGCCGACCGCCCAAGCTCCACCACGCGCTCCTCACACCTGCTTGTATTTTCCCCTGTACTAGCACTTCGGTGCAAGATAACACGAACTATCCTCCCCCCGCTGGACGTAGGGCCTTCTTTGCCCGAACCAGGATAAATCGTCGTGTCCTTCTTACATCACCCACCGGATAAGGGAGCACACAATTACAAATATTACTCGTTGGTGTTAACCCCTCGAGGGTCAAAACACCGATAGTTGGCACGCCAGGTAGGGGAGCCGCCTGTCACTAACGATTTTCCGTCATTTTTTCGGATGGGCGACTTCGTATCACCACTTTCGCACGCTACGGTGATGTGGTTTGGGAGCCTGGAGTTCATGACCCTCGGCCAGGGCTATGACATGACCCTGCTCTCGATCAGTGACCCGAACGGAGGTCATGGTATGCCCCCACGCTCATGGGGGGCCGCTCGCCAGTCTCACGACCATGCTTCCACATCCAGAAGGAGGCACGGTCGACACCGTCATCGCCATCAGCCTAAGTTGGAGAGGGTTCCCGCCGCTTTCTCCTCGCCCCTGACCAGAGATGAGGAACCTTTTGTTGAGGGAGTATCTGACCCGAGTTCAGAGGCAGAGGGCAAACCGATAGGATCCCGCCACAACCCTGACTCCACTTTCGCAGTGCGCTCGTCGAGGAAGCACGACGAACCCCCCGCTCGATCGAGCCCGCTCCCGCACGGGCTGTTCGAGCGCCATCGGCGGCCTTCGTTCGACTTCAACAATCCCACAACGACGATCTCGACAGTGACCCACTCCACCATGAGCACGTTGAGGACCGCTCAAGTACTTTTCTTCGTACAATGATGGGCGTGGGAACTGTCACACCAGCCTCCGAGGGCTTGGCCTTCACGAGAGCGCCCGGCCCCCGGAGGTACACCGTCGGCACCCTCCGACGGCAGCTGCAGCAGGAGGCGCGGGGGCAATTCCCCGTCTTCTACTACGGCGACCCTGACTCTGACTCTGATCATTGGGATCCTACCCGCGAGTGCCTCCACATCGATGGTGGTGTTGACTCCGATCAGGAAACCGTCGATCCAGCGGCCGTGGCACCTACCGCCGTTGCGGGGGGTGCTCCCCCCAGAGCAGAGGAACAACAACCAGACGCACCCCGAGAAGCGTGCCCCCGTCCTATCTAGCAGGACGCACAACTGGCACAGATTCGGGAGTTGCAGGCGAAGCTCACCGACGAGCAGGAACGCTTGCGCCTACTCGAGCTGACCCTCGAGCAAGAGCGGCGACCGCCCAGCAGTAGAGCCCGAGCCAGGGCCCGGGAAGTCAACCGGCAGATCATCGAGGCAGGAGCACCCGAGCAACCTGCCAACCGTTATCCCCGAGCAAGCCAGAACATTGTTGCAGCGGCTATGCTCCTTCGCAATATGCCCGCGCCATCCAACTCGCAAGCTCGGCGGATACAGCGCGAGGTCGAGGATCTCCTCCAAGTTGCTGCTGTCCAGCAAGCCGAGAGCTCAGCCTCGAGGCGTCGAGGGGCTGCCTTCGAACCTCAGGTCGAGCCCTCCCGGCCTAAAAGGGAGGGCTCGGTCGACCAGGGGGCGGCCCCATGACAGAACAGGAAGCCAGCCCAAGAACGTATCAATGACGACTGCGCTCCCCACGATACGCGCCTCGACATTGTCGAGAACCGCAGACGCAAGCACGGGGATGCCGAGGCTCGAGGGTACAGCGCCCATCGTGGAGGGCGTTACGACAGCGACGAGGACCGACAGGCCCCGGAGCCATCGGGTCCCCGAGTCTTCAGTAGTTAGATCCGCTGCGCCCAGCTGCCCGACAAGTTTCCCGAGCTCTGGCTAGCCGACTTTCGGTTGGCTTGTCAGGCGGGTGGGGCGCGTGACGATCACGCCATCATACGTCACCTTCCCCTGTTCCTGTCCGACACCGCGCGTAGGTGGCTCGAGGAGCTTCCCCCTGACCAGATTCGTGGCTGGATCAACCTTGTTCGAATCTTCGAGGGGAACTTCAAAGGTACCTACGTACGTCCTGGGAATTCCTGGGAACTGCGCAACTGCAAGCAGAAACTAGGGGAGTCTCTCCGCGACTTTGCTCGATGGTTCTCCAAGCTTCGCACCGAACTACCCCATATCTCTGATCACGACGTCGTTCTAGCGTTTGTTGCGGGTACAACCTGCAAGGACCTAGTTCATGAGTTAGGGCGTAACCGCCCCGACACCATCGATGAGCTCATGGATGTGGTCGCCAACTACGCGACCGGCGAAGAGGCCGTCGGCGCCTTTTTCAGCGACGGGAAGGACAAGGGAAAAACGTCGATAGCCGACAACACCGGAGGCTCGAGCAAAGGGCCGAAGAGAAACAACAAGAAGAAGAAACATCAGCAAGGCAAGCGTGAGGCTGTAGAAGATGATCTCGTCGCAGCAACCGAACGCAAAAGACCTCGAGGACCCCTGAGGGCGCCATCTTCAACAGGATGCTCGAGGAGCCCTGCCCTTATCACAAGGATGGGGCGAAGCACAAGCTTAAGGACTGCCGCATGCTTCGAAAGCACTTCGAGCAGGTGGGCATGAAGAAAGGTGACGACAAGAAAGACCAAGGCGGTGGTGAGGGAGACAACGGGGAAGACGGAAAATTCCCCGAAGTCTATGACTGCTACATGATCTACGGGGGCCCCTCGACCCAGCTCACGCCCCGACAGCATAAGCGGGAGCGTCGAGAGGTCTTCTCCATTCGTGTCGCGATGCCTCACTACCTCGACTGGTCTGATGCGCCCATCACGTTCGACCGTGATGACCATCCGGATCGAGTCCCCAACCCCGGGGCATATCCGCTCGTCGTCGACCCAATCATCATCAACACCCGCCTTTCGAAGGTCCTCATGGATGGTGGCAGTAGCCTGAACATCATCTACCTCGAGACCCTCGACCTCCTGGGAGTCTGGAGGTACCAACTCTGACCCAGCGCCAGGGTGTTCAATGGCGTCGTGCCAGGGAAGAAGGCTTTCCCCGTCGGCCGTATCGACCTTCCTGTCTGTTTTGGCACCCCAGCCTACTTCAGGAAAGAGACCCTCACCTTTGAGGTGGTCGGGTTTCACGGAACGTATCTGTCGTTACCGAGGAAATGGGTACCCCAAAACCTCGGGTTTATCGAATTAAACCCCGTAAAAACGGCAACTCGACCCCTCCTGTAGCCTCCCGCGCGGACGTACAAAGTCCCGCAGGCTGAAACACTTCGGGCCGACCCACGGCCGACGACGGCCCAAAGCCAAAGCCTGCTCGAGAGGCTACCGAACGGACTAGTACTGTACACTAAAAAACTGCCGAACGGACTAGTACTGTACACTCGAGGTTACAATTCGGGCGACCCCTCGAGGACGGAACTTCGCCTGCCGAACGAGCCTACCCTCGAGGACGGAACTTCGTTCGTGCGAATGGGCAACCCTCGACAGAATCACTGGCGTCACCATCTGACCCTCGACAAGACGCTGACGTCACCGGCTGATGATCGCTCGAGACGGGAGGATCCCGCGTTAAGTGTCGAGGCCCCCGACGGGACGGGCGTCTCGATACTTCGAGGATCGAGCCCCCCTCGATCGACCAACTCCCTTTGCGTTCGATAGCGCATTTAATACAAAACTACCTAACCTCGTCGAATCGTATGGCTATAGTGTCCGCACAGTGGTCCGTACGACGGTCGAATCCCGCTTTACTGCCCATACTGAGGACGTGCATCGGTCTGCACGGCACTGTTACGCCATGCCCAGCGCTGTTAGACAGCTCGAGGCCCCCTTCGACACGCTACACGACAAACGACCGACGTCGGATTCCCTCGATTCGATCTCATCCGCTCAACCACTACACTCGAGGCTACCCCTCGACGGGGCCTCGAGTACGCATCGACGCCCTCCGGTCAACCTTCATCAACTTTGAAAGCTGCGCCAACAACTTCCGATACGACCCCAACAGGAACTCGCACGTCCTCTACAGGGGATCACGTCTTTAGCCGGTCAGCAACCATGACTCCGAAGGACGGCTGTCAACTCCAAGCCACGCCGCTACAGAACGAGCCATGCTCAGCGCACGTCTCTACAGAGGCCTCGAGTTGACCACCACGACCCGCGACGTCACCACCACGTCATCGAGCCAGGACGTCTGTACCCCTGTGCCTCCCCTTGGCCTATAAAAGGGGACGCCAGGAGACCCAATAGGGACAACTCAGAGGAGAACGAGACGAGACAACGATCTCACGACAACCAAACATACGCCTAGGCAGACTCCTAGACTCCGAATAACTCCTTCGCTCTGTACTCGACCCCCCCTCGAATCCTCTCCTTCGCTTGTATCCGCCCCTGTACAAGCACTTAGGTGCAAGATAATACAAATCTTCTCCCCCCGCTGGACGTAGGGCCTTCTTTTCCCGAACCAGGATAAATCGCTGTGTTCTTCTTGCATCACCCATTCGGACGGGTTACACACGCACACGATTACTCGTTGGCTTAGGACGCCCCCGGGTTCCGAACACCGACAGTATCATGCCATCATCGGCCGACCGGGCTACGCGCAGTTCATGGCGATCCCGAACTACACCTACCTCAAGCTCAAGATGCCAGGACCCAAGGGCGTCATCACCGTCGCCTCCTCCTACGAGCACGCATACGACTACGATGTCGAATGTGTCGAGTATGGAGAGGCCGTCGAGTAAAATGCCATGATAGCCGTGACCCTCGAGCACCTCACAGACGAGATGCTAGACCCCAAGCGACACGCCGGCAACTTCGAGCCAGCACAAGATACCAAGAAAGTCCCCCTCGACCCGAGCTGCCCATGCGAGAAGATGCTAACGATCAGCGCCGACCTCAAGGACAAATAGGAAGCCGTGCTCGTCGACTTTCTCCGCGCGAACGCTGATATGTTTGTGTGGAGTCCTTTGGATTTGCTGGGCATACCGAGGGAAGTCGCCGAGCATGCCTTGGAAATCCGGGCCGGGTCTAGACCGGTGAAACAACGCCTGCGCCGCTTCGACGAGGAGAAGCGCAGGATCATCGACGAGGAGATACACAAGCTCCTGGCGGCTGGATTCATCAAGGAGGTCCATCATCCCGAATGGTTAGCTAATCCCGTGTTAGTTAGGAAAAAGAATGGAAAGATGCGGATGTGTATTGACTACACTAGTTTAAACAAAGCATGTCCCAAAGTTCCGTTTCCTTTACCACGCATTGATCAAATTGTTGACTGTACCGCGGGATGTGAAACCCTCTCGTTCCTCGATGCTTATTCCGGCTACCACCAAATCAAGATGAAGGAGTCCGACCAGCTCGTGACTTCCTTCATCACCCCTTTTGGCATGTACTGCTACGTCACCATGCCCTTCGGCCTTCGAAACGCCGGGGCGACGTATCAGCGGTGCATGCTCCACGTCTTCGGTGAACACATAGGCAACACGGTCGAGGCCTACGTCGATGACATCATGGTCAAGTCCAAAAGAGCGGACAACCTCATCCGAGACCTCGAAATCGCATTCGGGTGCCTTCGAGCCAAAAACATAAGACTCAACCCCGAGAAATGTGTCTTCGGAGTACCTCGGGGCATGCTCCTCGGGTATATCGTCTCCCAGCGCGGGATTGAGGCCAACCCCGAGAAGGTGGCGGCCATCACGCGAATGGGGCCGATTCAGGATCTCAAGGGCGTGCAGAGGGTCACGGGCTGTCTCGCGGCCCTCAGCCGCTTCATCTCACGTTTAGGGGAGAAGGCCATGCCTCTGTACCGCCTCTTGAAAAAATCCGAGCGATTCATATGGACCGCAGAGGCCGAGGAGGCCCTCGACAAACTCAAAGCCAAGCTGACATCCACTTCGATTCTCGTCCCTCCTCGACCGGCGACATCGACTGAACCACCCGAGCCCCTCCTCCTCTATGTCGCCGCAACCACTCAGGTGGTCAGCGCGGCCATAGTGGTGGAAAGGCAAGAGGAAGGGTGCGCTTTGCCCGTCCAGCGGCCAGTTTACTTCGTCAGCGAAGTGCTTTTGGAAACGAAAATCCGCTATCCACAGGTGCTGAAGCTACTCTACGCCATCATCCTTACGCGTCGCAAGCTCCAGCGCTACTTCCTCAGCCACCCGGTTACCATGGTATCCTCGTTCCCCTTGGGGGAGATCATCCATAACTGGGAGGCCGCTGGAAGGATTGCCAAGTGGTCAGTCAAGCTAATGGGCGAAACCATCACTAACGCACCGCGAAAGGCCATCAAGTCTCAAGTGCTGACGGATTTCGTCGCCGAGTGGACCGACACTCAGTTGCCGCCAGTCCAAATCCAAGCCAAGCTGTGGACGATGTACTTCGACGGGTCGCTCATGAAGACAGGAGCAGGCGCAGGCTTGCTCTTCATTTCACCCCTCGGAGTCCACATGCGCTACGTCATTCGCATCCACTTTGCCGCTTCTAACAATGTCACGGAATACGAAGCACTTGTCGCTAGATTACGAATCACCCTTGAACTCAGGATCCGACGCCTTGACGTTCGAGGTGACTCACAGCTAATCATCGACCAAGTGATAAAGGCCTCGAGCTGCCACGACGCCAAGATGGAGGCATACTGCAACGAAGTGCGCAAGTTGGAAGACAAGTTCCACGGCCTCGAGCTTAGTCATGTCGCTCGACGATATAACGAAGCCGCGGATGAGCTCGCAAAAATTGCATCGACTCGAGGTACAGTCCCTCCGGACGTGTTCTTGAGGGACCTCTTCGAGCCCTCCGTCGATTTGGGCTCGGGGGCTTGCACTACGCCCTCGAAGCTCCACCCCTCGACCTCGACCGGGGCCCTCTCGATCGGGGCCTAGGTTATGGAGATCCAGGAGACCCCTCCTCCGTCGAACCCGCCACCGGATTGGCGAGCCCCTTTACTCAACTGCCTCATTCGGGGAGAGCTTCCGGAGGACCGGACCGAAGCTCGACGGATCGCGCGACGGGCCAAGTCCTATGTCATCTACGGTGACGGCAAGGAACTCTACAGGCGAAGCCCCTCAGGCATCCTTCAGCGCTGCATTACCATTAAGGAAGGCCGGAGGCTCCTCGAGGACATACACTCGGGGGCCTGCGGCCATCACGCAGCACCAAGGACCCTCGTAGGCAATGCCTTTCGACACGGTTTCTACTGGCCGATCGCTGTTTTCGACGCCACAAACATTGTCCGCTCGTGCAAAGGGTGTCAATTTTATGCCAAGCAGACGCACCTCCCAGCTCACGCCCTACAAATGATCCCCATCACCTGGCCGTTCGCGGTCTAGGGGCTCGATCTTGTGGGGCCTCTCAAGAGGACAACCAAAGGGTACACGCACCTGCTCGTTGCCATCGACAAGTTTACCAAGTGGATTGAGGCCTGGCCCATCAGCAACATCCACTCCGAACGGGCGGTGGAGTTCTTCACCGACATCATCCATCACTTCGGGGTCCCGAACGTCATTATCACTGACAATGGCACACAGTTCACCGGCAAGAAGTTCTTGGACTTCTGTGATCGCCATCACATCCGTGTGAATTGGTCCGTGGTTGCACATCCTCGAACTAACGGCCAGGTCAAGCGCGCCAACGGCATGATTTTGCAGGGCCTCAAGCCAAGGATCCTCAACCGCCTCAGGAAGCATGGAAAAAAATGGGCCGCAGAGTTGCCTTCGGTCCTATGGAGCTTAAGGACAACACCTAGTCGAGCCACGGGCTTCACCCCATTCTTCTTGGTCTATGGGTCCGAGGCCGTCCTCCCCACTGATCTAGAGTATGGTTCCCCTCGACTAAAGGCGTACAACGAGCAAAGCAACAAAGAAGCCCTCGCAAACGCCGTTGACCAGCTCGAGGAGGCTCGAGACATGGCGCTAATTCACTCCGCGAGGTATCAGCAAAAACTTTGACGCTACCACGATAAGCACGTGCGCCCGAGAGACTTCTAGGTTGGAGACCTTGTCCTACATCGATGACAGAGCAACAAGGGACGTCACAAGCTGACCCCGCCATGGGAAGGCCCATACACCGTAGCTGAGGTGCTAAAGCCCGGGACGTACAAGCTGCTAACGACAAAGGCGAAATCCTCACCAACGCATGGAACATCGAACAGCTATGTCGTTTCTACCCTTAGGGCACCAGTGCCCTTGTACATTCCCACATGTTTTGTACATTTCCGCATGACAAATATAAGGAGTACTTTTGATTATAAGTTCAAACTTTTTATTGTACATGCAAGAGGTAGCCTCGACCCTATCTCGCCGGAGTCGAGCCTCCCTCGGGGGCTAACGGGGGGGGGGGGGGACCCCCTAAGTTCCTAAAAATACGAACGACTTTTTTTCTGCACGCCTCCCTTTCGCTACACAACTAAGTTGAAAACACCTTGAACTCCCTAGGGGTTGAGGGTTGTCGAGCCGGAGCTCTCCTACGCCTCCGGGCTACGGTACCTCCACTCGCTCCCCCCTCGAGGGATACGAGCCTGCGTTGAACACTTAGTCGAAAAGCGAAAGTCAGGCGATCAAAACTCGAGCGCCTCTTCTCTCTCATGCCTCGATACGCTTTGCGACTAAGTAGAAAACGCCTCAAACTCCCTAAGGGTCGAGGGCTATCGAGCCGGAGCTCTCCTACGCCTCCGGGCTATGGTATCTCCACTCGCTCCCCCCTCAAGGGATACGAGCATGCGTCGAAAACTCAGTCAAAAAAGCAAAGTCCAGGTGAAAAGAAAGTAGAGAAGGCTCGAAAGTAAAATGACTATCCGCATTACGATAGATGCATTAATGTTCAAAAAGGGCTTTCGAAGCCACATTGAATATAAGTTACAAAAAACTAATTCATTACATGGGCACCTTCGCCCAGCCTTGCCCTACAGGCCCGCTCCGTCGCTGCCCTCCTCGACGTGGTACCCTCCATCCGCAGGGGGAGGATTTCATCCTTGAACAGCTTTGCTAGCGCTCCCCCCGGCCTCTCGGCGTCATTGATGAGCCCTCGGCATCGCTCCTCATTCTCAGCGTCGGTCTTTGAGATATCGGGAACGAAGCCTTGGGCCACGACGTTCATGTCAAAGACGAAGCCGGAAGAGACCACTGCTAGTGCGCGCTTCACGCCGGTGTGAAGCACCTCCTGCACGCGATCTCGAAGGGTGGCGTCAAGGTAGTAGATCCGGTCGACAAGCCCGGCACCCGGGATATCTTCTTCAGTACCCTCGATAGGCCCGACCTCCCAGGAGGCGCAGAGCCCGTCGAGGGCAACCCGAAGCCGGCCGAGAAGCACCCCCTCCGCCGCAAGGCTCTCCTGCAGCGCCTTGGTGACGGTCTGGGTAGCAAGCAGCTCGGACTCGAGGCCTAAAACATAAAGCAAGAATTAGACAAACCATATGGGAAGAAAAAAGATCAAAAATCCTTTAAGGAACTCACCAGCACAGCGAGTCTCGAGGGCGTCGCGATCCCCCAGCACGGCGTCGCGCTCCCCCTGAGCCTCGTCCCGCTCCCGCTGGGCCTCCTTGAAGGCTCGGGTCACCTCCGTCTTCTCGCAGCGGAGGGTCTCGAGAGCACCACCAGCTAGGATGATGGCCTGCTCCTTCTCCTGGAGGGTAGCCTTCATTGCCCCGAGCTGGGTTTCTAGGCTAGCGGCTCGGTTCTTCTCCTCCTGGACCAAGGCGGAGAGGACGTTGCGTGCCGCAGAGACTTTAGCAAAATTGGCCTCGAGCGAGCGGATGTGCTCCACGGAGCTTTGAGCCTCCCCTAGGAGGAGCTCGATGCGCTCCTGGGCTCGGATGCTCTCGCCCCTGGCCCTCTCCACTTCAGCCTTGGTCGCGTCAGCCTCCTCCTTGGCATGCTTGAGCTCCTCATTGAGGTGGGCAGTTTCCCCTCGAGTGGCCTCGGAGTCCTCCTTCGCCCGGGCGGCCTCCTTTTTGGCTTGGGCGGCCTCCTCCCTAGACCGCTTCAGCTCCTCCTCGATCTCGGCCACCCTGCCCTGTGCAGAGCCGCCGGCTTCGAGTTGGCAAAGCACTTCCTCCCGGCTATTGTGCATTTCGTGGAGGAAGTACAACTTGGAGTAGGAATGCCTCCATGCCTCCTGGGGACAAGAAGTCAAGGGTTGAGGCATTTCATACGAAAGAACTTAAAAAACTGCATATGGTCTACACAGTGACTCACCGCGAGGTTCCGGTCGAGGCCTTCGGCGAGCTCGACGCCCAACTTCAGCAAGTGCCGTAGCCACGCCCGGGACCGCTCGGCCTCCTCCCAGCACTTGACCTCCGCTGGGTCGTTCATCTCGATCCCCGAAGCGCTGGAGTCGCCGAGTTCCCGGAGTACAATGCGCTCCTGGCCCCAATGCGGAAGGACCATCTTGACCTTGGCTCGCGCCAAGGACTCGACCTCGTCCACCACATCGTGCGAGACACCGTAACTCACGGCCAACTCCGCCGGGGTGTGGAACTCCGACGCGGCGCGGGCATCCCTTAGCCCGGGGTCGGAATTCGACCTCCTCAGCACGCCAGAAGCCGCCGTCTTCTCCGGCTGCTGCATCGATGGTTGCGGCGGCTGGCTCGACGCTGCTTCTGGCGCCTTCAGAGACAGCGGAGGTGTCGAGGCCGTCGCTTCCCCCAACACCATGACTTGTGGCACCGGCAGGACCACCATCGACACACCTCCCGCCGGGTTCGGTACCGAGACCTCCTCCAGCTGCACGCCCGGCAGCCGCGGGACCATCGACGCCTTCGACGCCGTTTCTTCTTCGGCCAGCAGCTTGTCCAGGGTAATCACGGACACCCATTGCTTGGGTAGTCTGGAAGTCGCCCCTGTCTCCGGCGCTTCGGACGGCTGCTGTGCCGGCGGGTCCATCGGCGCCGTGTCCCCCGGCGGCGTCTGCTGCGCCTGCTGATGCTGGGGCTGGCCCCCAGTTTCCTTCTCCTCCTGCCGCTCCAGCGGCTCCTTCTCCCCCTCCTGCTGCGGCCGTGGTAGCTCCGCTTCCTGCAGGGCCCCCCGCTCCTGCTCCCTCCCGGCCTCGAGCTCGCGTAGACCCGTCGGCCAGGGCCTCCGCTCTCCCGTCGAGGGAGAAAGGGCCGTGGTCTCCTCACCCTTGAGGTCCACGATGACTACCTCCTCTCTCGGCTCGTGGCCCTCGGGGGCTCCCGCCTTATGTGCGGGGATCGAGGCCTCCGGCCCGCCAGGAGTGGAGGCTCCCGGCGTCGGGGCACCACCCCCTGGTGCCGGGCCGAGCTCGAGGGCCGTAGGCGATGACGTCAAGGAGGCGCTCCCTCCCTCATGCGTCCTCCCCGGCTCGGAGTCACCTCCCGCCACGGCCCCCGAGACGCTCGACCCTGCAGCAAGAGTGGAACCCGTCAGCCTACCGCGCGCCATAGCACCGAGGGCTGAGGACAACCACTTGGCTTCCCACGGAGCCAAGGGCCTCGACATCGCACCTGTGACCGGGGCCTCCATCGTCGCGGCTGCATCCATCTTGAGCCGCTTAGCCGGCACAAGAGAGGCCTCCTCGATTTGGTGTTTGGGCCTGGATAGGAAGCAGAACGGCAAAAAGGCTATTAAACGGCACAAGCAAGACGCAACGAAAAGAAAGTGAAACAACGACACTTACCCGAAGGGGATAGAGGCCTTTCGGGTCCCCCGCCTGCGCCGACGACCGAGACCGGGTTTCCCAGACCAAAGTGGGTGGGGTCCTGCCTCGAGTACGACGCGAGGGGGGTGAACCTCCTCGAGGCGAGACCTCGGCCCCCCCTTTTTCCACGCCGACGCTCCGAGGCCGACGCCACCGGCTGGGGGGCGTGCTGCTCCGCCACTTCCTCCTGCACGAAGAGGCGGTCAGCTTGGGAGGAACCCGACAAGATGCAGTCGAGGCGCCCCTCCACCCCCTCGACGTCATCATCATCATCATCATCTTCATCTCCCTCGGACGAGGGAGACTCCTCCTCCGGGAGCCCGTCGTGCCTCTGCTCAGCGCGGCGCTTCGCAAGCTTTGTGCACTCCCGGAGCTTCTTTGCTTTCTTTTTCTCCTCTTCGTCCTTACTCCGCTTCTCTTGCTAGGCGGTGAAGCGTCTTACCTGACGATCGGGAGCATCCTCCCTCAGTGGGGGCCTCGATCTCTGGTAGTCGATTCTCCCCTACACAAAGACGTTTAGTCACAGGGACAAGAGAGAGGGTGGGGGAACGAAAACGCGAAAGGCACGGGTCGGGATACTCACCAGGTCGAGGCACCCCTCCTTCGGCCGCATGGGGAGGCGGTTGATGTCTTCCACCCTGAACGAGCCAGCCACCATCCCCTTCACCCGCGCGATGACTTCCGTGGCGGATGGCTTCTCGCCGGGCATCCGGCACCTCTTGAGAACCTCGAGCGCCGCCGAGGGGAGCATCTCGTCCAGCCGCAACGGGCGCTCCATCAGAGGGAGCACCCGTCGACTGTGGAAGGCCGAGACCACCACACCCGCCATCAGGCCCGCCTCTCGAAGGGTCCTCATCACGACGATGAGGGGATGAAGTCGACACTGAAGATCTCCCGTGACGCCGTGCGGCCAGTTGTATGGACGCTCGGCGATAAGTCGCCCGGTGTACGGCGGAAGGTATCCGCCGTCGTTGCGAAGGTAGAACCACTGCTCGTCCCACCGAGAATGGTTGGACGTCAACCCGGTGGGGATGTACTCGCATGGCTCCTCCGACCTCCTAGTATTCAACGCAAAGTTGAGGCACCCCGCTCTGATGATTCGCCTTACTCCATGCGCCACCGGGGAGGCAAACCACTCCCCCTTGTAAATGTGGCGCCATAGCTCCCAATGTGGCGCCATCCCGAGGTAGCCCTCACAGACGGCCGCAAAGATGGCGGCGTTGGAGATGGCGTTGGGGGAGAAATGGTGTAGCTCAACGCCATAGAAGTTCGTCAACCCCCGCATGAACTCGCTCGGGGGCACACCGAACCCATGCCGATGATACTTGAGGAAGCTCACCACGTAGCCCTCCGGCGGATTTGGCTCTTGGTGGTCCCTGGGTGGCGCAATCCACTCTGGCCGATTCGGATCGGTGACGGGGCGGAGAAGTCCTTCCCTCACCAGCTCGATCAGCCTTTGCCGCGTCACGGTCGATGGGCGCCAGGGCTCGGTGGGCTGGAGGACGGAGGCCATGGCAACAGCGGCAGCACAGATCTGCTCGGTGGGCGCGGCGGCGGCAACAACAGCACGAATCTCCTCGGCGGACGGTCGACCAGGAAGGTTCCCAATCGTGACTTCTCGCTCTAAGTTTTTATCCTCACGCGCGCAGGAAAGCAGGAGCTCGGCAGAATGGCGAAAGTAGGGGCGAACAGCGCCTGTCCCCCTCCGTTTTTATACCCGGGAAGAGCAACGGGCGGAGTCCGACGGCAGGAAAAAAAAGGTAACTTCCCGCAATTAATGCGTTTACCTGACCGTTCCCCCCTCGATCCTCGACCGGATGCACGTGTCACATCTCTGGCAAAGAGCCGTTGCTCGGGCCCGCCACGATCGCACCGCTAAGCCCTTCTCCTCAAAAGGGGTGCCCAACGGTAAGAAAAAAGAACCATTGCTCGCTAACGGAGTTTTCTACGAAAGGTAAAACAGGCTCTGGCCCCGCCTCGAAGTCTTGAGGGAGCGAAGGCCAGTCCTCGAGTGAGGGCTTAACGGCCGCCCTTGAGCACCGAAAAAGAACGGGCTTCGACCCCGCCTCGAAGTCTCGAGGGAGCGATGGCCGGTCCTCGAGTGAGGGCTTAACGGCTGCCCCTGAGCACCAAAAAAGAATGGGCTCTGACCCCACCTCGAAGTCTCGAGGGAGCGAAGGCCGGTCCTTGAGTGAGGGCTCAACGGCCGCCCTTGAGCGCCAAAAAAGAACGGTTACTCGCCGACGGAGGTTTCCACAAGAGGTGAAAACGGGCTCTGACCCTACCTCAAAGTCTCAAGGGAGCAAAGGCCGGTCCTCGAGTGAGGGCTCAACGGCCGCCCTTGAGCACCAAAAAATCGGGCTCCGGCCCTAAGCCTCGAAGGAGCGAAGGCTGACCCCACGAACAGGGTTCGACAGCCGCCCTCGAGCACTCGAGTCAGGGGTGACCAAGGGGGAGCCAACACGAGGCCCTGCTCGAGAACGAACTCTCGAGACCCCTTTGGACGCATCCAAGGCAAAACGCTACGGACTTTATGGAATCCCCCCGAAGGGAGGCATCGAGCCGCCGAGACCTATCGAATGGAATTGGTATCCGAGGACCATTGTGTTTTGCTTTAATGAGACCGCCTCCGGGCCTCCTGCTGACCTCTATCGAATGAGGAACGGGCTCTTGCTTGGATTTTCCCGTTACCAACTCACTGAGAACTTCGCGGCTCGCCCTATCGGGGGTAGTCCGATGCTTCTCGCCTCACGTCCGATCGAAAGGACTCATGAGAAGAATGCCGAGGCCAGCAACGCCCCAGCCGCACGAGGCTCGGGGGCTCGCCTGTGCCCGGCGCCCCTTGACGAAAGAGGGTCGAAAATCCCCCGGGGGCTCCCCTCAGTAAAGCGCTACGACTCCAGTTCAGGCATGTGCCCGACTGGACAAGCACCCTTTAACTAAATATAAATAAAGCCCTCACAGGAGTCTTTCGACTCCTACGAGGCCTCGGGGGCTACCCCCGTGGGGGTCGCTCACGCGCCCCCCACGAAAAAATCTGAATCACGTCCCATTTCCAAATTCCTGACCCCCTCCCCGAGTGTCATCACTCGGCAGGGGCTCGGGGGCTACTGTCGATACCCTAGAAACGGGTACCCCAAACCCCTAGTTTACCAAACTAAACCCCGAAAAATCAGCAACACTAACCCTCCAAAAACCTCCCGCGCTAACGTACGAAGGCCCGCGGGCTAAGACATATCGGGCTGACCCACGAACGGACGATAACGGCCCAAAGCCAAAGCCTGCTCGAGAGGCTACCAAATGGACAGGTACTGTACACTCGAAAGGCGACCAAACGGACTGGTACTGTACACTCGAAAGGCTACCAAACGGACTGGTAATGTACACTTGAGAGGTTACCGAACGGACTGGTACTGTACACGGGAGGTTACAACTCGGGTGACCCCTCGAGGACGGAACTCCGCCGGCGAACGAGCTGGTCCTCGAAGACGGAACTTCGCCCGGCGAACGAGCCTTCCCTCGAGGACGAAACTTCGTCCGGGCGAATGGGCGGTCCTCGAGGACGGTGCACCCCTCGGCTACCAACTCTCCCGTACGAATCCGGGCACATTTAATGCAATCTACCTACCCCCGCCTAACCGTATGGCCACAGTTACAGTAATAGTTGCAGGCGTGGCGGTCAAGTCTGCTTTTACCGCCCATGCCCCAGAATTCTACGGATCGTACTACGCTGTAGCGCCATACCGAGCACTGTGCCACGTCCAGCCCCACCTTGAGACGTATAAACCAGCACGTTTCCCGCATTTTCCTGGATTTGGCCTTATCCAGTGAGGTTCGACCTCCTCGGCACGACCCCCCTCGACTCCAGCCAAGACCCTCGACCGTCGCCCCTCGACTTCATCAACGAACCCTCGAGCGGAACTTCAAAAACTCCCGACGCGACGGCTGCAGGGCCTCCCATACCAACGTACATCACTACAGCGGCACCGACGTGATCGGCCTCAACGTCATACATCATCCGCCATGCGAACTCGAATCACATGTACCCCTGTGCCCCTCCTTCATCTATAAAAGGAGGCGCCAGGACGTTAGAACGGAGGACCGGACCCGAACAGGAGGATCGAGGGCATAGAAGTGCTAAGTCTTTAGATCACAGAATGACACCGTGAGACAGCGTAAGGTTGAGAACTAGGCGGCCGACCGCCCAAGCTCCACCACGCGCTCCTCACACCTGCTTGTATTTTCCCCTATACTAGCACTTCGGTGCAAGATAACACGAACTATCCTCCCCCCGCTGGACGTAGGGCCTTCTTTGCCCGAACCAGGACAAATCGCCGTGTCCTTCTTGCATCACCCACCGGATAAGGGAGCACGCAATTACAAATATTACTCGTTGGTGTTAACCCCTCGAGGGTCAAAACACCGACAGGCGCGTTCGACCTGGCCGTTGGTTCGAGGATTGTCTACTGCGGACCAATTCACATGAATGTGATTATGGTCATAGAAGTTCAAGAACTTGTTGCCAGTGAACTATGTGCCATTGTCGGTGATGATGACGTTGGGGACCCCAAAGCAGTGGATGATGTCAGTGAAAAACAGGACTGCTTGCTCAGAGCAGATGTTGGTAATAGGCCGAGCCTCGATCCACTTGGTGAACTTGTCAACCGCTACCAGCAAGTGCGTAATACCCCCTGTCATCTTCTTCAGAGGCCCGACGAGGTCGAGCCTTGAAATAGCAAAAGGCCATGTGATGGGGATCATCTGCAGAGCGTGGGCGGGTAGGTGCATTTGCTTAGCGTAGAATTAGCACCCCTCGCATGAGCGAATGAGGCTGATGGCGTCAGAGATGGCAGTCGGCCAGTAGAAACCTTGCTGAAAGGCGTTGCCGACGAGGGTCCTCGGGGAGGCGTGATGGCTGCAAGCCCCCGAGTGAATGTCGTCGAGGAGCCTCCTGCCTTCGATGCTGACACAATGCTGGAGGATCCCTGTTGGGCTTCGTCGGTAGAGTTCCTTGCGATCATCGTAGATGACGTAGGTATTGGCTCGTCAAGCTATCTGTCAAGCCTCGGTTCGGTCTTCTGGGAGCTTCCCTCGAATAAGGAAGTCAAGGAAGGGAACGTGCCAGTCTGGTGGTGGGCTTGACAGTGGGGGTGACCCCTCGATCTCCATGACCTTTGTCTTGTTCGAGGCGTCCTCGTTCGAGGGCATGGGATCGGGCATTGATGACGTGATGCCAGCCCCCACAACTAAGTCAATAGAGGGCTCTAAGTGGTCTCTCAAAAACACGTCGGGTGGGACGGTGCCACGAGTAGACGCGATCTTGGCAAGCTCATTTGTAGCTTCGTTGTGCCGTCGAGCGATGTGGTTGAGCTCGAGGCCATGGAACATGTTCTCCAATTTGCGCACCTTATTGCAGTAGGCCTCCATCTTGGGGTCATGACAACTCGAGGCTTTCATTACTTGGTCGATGACGAGTTGCGAGTCACCTCAAACATCGAGGTGTCGAACCCCAAGCTCGATTGCGATGCGCAGACCGTTGACAAGGGCCTCATACTCCATGACATTGTTGGAGGTGGTGAAGTGGATGCGGATGATGTAGCACATATGGACTCTGAGGGGCGAGACAAAGAGCAAGCCCGCGCCTACTCCCGTCTTCATGAGCGACCCGTCGAAGTACATCATCCACAGCTCGGCTTGGATCTATGCTGGCAGAAGTTGGGTGTTGGTCCATTCAGCAATGAAGTCTGCCAGCACCTAAGACTTGATGGCCTTGCGTGGTGCATAAGTGAGGGTCTCACCCATGAGCTCGATCGACTACTTAGTGATCCTTCCCGTGGCCTCCCAATTTTGGATAATCTCCTCTAGGGGAAAAGATGAAACCATAGTGATCGGGTGATTGAGGAAGTAATGCTGGAGCTTGCAGAGCGTGAGTACGATGGCATAGAGCAGCTTTTGGATTTGTGGGTAGCAAACCTCTGTTTTTGAGAGTACCTCGCTAACGAAGTAATCCGATCGTTGGACGGGCAGGGAGTGCCCTTCCTCCTTCCTCTCGACCACTATGGCCACGCTGACCACCTGGGTGGTTGCGGCGACATAGAGAAGAAGAGGCTTGGCTGGATTGGGCGGCACAAGAATTAGAGGGGAGGTCAGCATACTTTTGAGCTTAGCGAGGGCCTCCTCGGCCTCGGCGGTCCATGCGAAGTGCTCGGATTTCTTCAGGAGACGATACAGCGGCAGGGCCTTTTCTCCCAGGCATGAGATGAAGCGGCTGAGGGCCACGAGGCAGCCCGTGACCTTCTGTACCCCCTTCAGGTCTCAAATTAGCCCCATCTTGGTGATCGCCGCGACTTTCTCGGGGTTGGCCTCGATACCGCGCTGAGACACGATGTATCCTAAAAGCATGCCTCGAGGCATGCCAAAGACACATTTCTCGGGGTTGAGCTTGATATTCTTGGCTCAAAGGCACCCGAACATGATCTCAAGGTCATTGATGAGGTTGTCGACCTTCTTAGATTTGACTACGATGTCATCGACGTAGTCCTCGACCGTCGTCCCTATGTGTTCGCCAAAAACATGGAGCATGCATCGCTGATACATTGCTCCGGCGTTTCAAAGGCCGAAGGGCATGGTAACATAACAATACATGCCGAAAGGAGTGATAAAGGAGGTCGTGAGCTAGTCGGACTCCTTCGTCTTGATTTGATGGTAACGGAATAAGCATCAAGGAACGAGAGGGTCTCACATCCCGCAGTTGAATCAACAATTTGATCAATACGTGGTAAAGGAAATGCTTTAGGACATGCTTTATTTAAACTAGTATAATCGACACACATCCTCATTTTTCCATTCTTTTTCTTAACTAATATAGGGTTAGCTAACCACTTGGGATGATGAACCTCCTTGATGAACCCGGCCGCCAAAAGCTTGTGCACCTCCTCGCCGATGATCTTGCGCTTCTCTTCGTCGAAGCGTCGCAGGCGTTGCTTCACCGGTCTGGACCCGACCCGGATCTTCAAGGCGTGCTCGGTGACTTCCCTCGGTATGCCTGGCATATCTGAGGGACTCCACGCAAACATGTTAGTGTTCACGCTAAGAAAGTCGACGAGCACTGCTTCCTATTTGTTGTCGAGTGTGGCACTGATCGTCAGTGCCTTCCCATCGGAGCTGCTCGGGTCGAGGAGGACCTTCTTGGTATCTTCCGTTGGCTCAAAGCTGCCTGCGTGACGCTTGGATTCAGGGACCTCTGTGGTGAGGTCCTTGAGGGTCAAGGCCAGCCTGGTGGACTCCTCGACGGCTTCTTCGTTCTTGACTCACTCGACATCGCAGTCATATGCGTGCTCGTAGGAGGAGCCGATGGTGATGACGCCCTTGGGTCTCGGCATCTTGAGCTTGAGATATGTATAGTTGGGGATCGCCATGAACTGCGCATAGCCAGGTCGGCTAATGATGGCGTGGTACGTGCCATGGAACCCGACTACTTCAAAGGTGAGGATCTCCTTCCTGAAGTTCGAGGGGGTGCCAAAGTAGACAGGGAGGTCGACACGACCGATGGGCAGGGCCTTCTTCCCGGCACAACTCCATGGAAGCCCCGGCGCTGGGCTGAAGATATGACCTCTTGACCCCTAGGAGGTCGAGGGTCTCAAGGTAGATGATGTTGAGGCTGCTGCCCCCATCCATGAGCACCTTGGAGAGGCGGGTGTTGATGATGATGGGGTCAACGATGAGCGGGTAGACTCCTGGGTTGACGACGCGATCCGGATGGTCATCACGGTCGAACATGATGGGAGCATCAAACCAGTCGAGGTACTGGGGTGTAGCGACTCAGACAGAGAAGACCTCTCGACACTCTCTCTTATGCTGTCGAGGCATGAGCTGGGTCGAGGGGCTGCCATAAATCATGTAGCAGTCGAAAACCATGGGAAACTTATCGTCCTCCTTGTTGCCGCCCTTGTCATCGCCTTTGTCCTTTTTCTGGTCGTCCTTCTCGATGCTTAGACTCTTGTAGTAGTTCCTAAGCATGCGGAAGTCCTCGAGGTTATGATTATCCCCTCCCTTGTGATAAGGGCAGGGCTTCTTCAGCATCTTATCGAAGACGGCACCCTCGGGGGGACCTCAAGGCTTCTTGTGCTCGACCACAGCGATGAGATCGTTGTTCGCAGCCTCACGCTTGCCCTGCTGTGCCTTCTTTTTCTTCTTGTTGCCCTTCTTAGGGCCCTTGCTCGTGCCCTCACCATCGGCTGCCTGCGCCTTCCCTTTGTCCTTCTTGTTGCCGAAGAAGGCTCCGACTGCTTCCTTGCCAGGTGCGTAGTTGGCGACGACGTTCATCAGCTCATCGACAGTCTTGGGAGAATTATGCCCCAGCTGTCATACCAGATCCTTATAAGTGGTGCCTGAGACGAACGCCAGGATAACATCGTGGTCGGGGATGTGCGGGAGCTCGGTGTGTTGCTTGGAAAAGCGTCGGGAGAAGTCGCGGAGGGATTCCTCGGGTTGTTTCTTGAAGTTGCGGAGATCCCAGGAGTTTCCATGGCGCACATAGGTTCCCTTGAAGTTCCCTTTGAAGACCCGTACTAGGTCGGCCTAGTTATGGATCTGACTGGGAGTGAGCTCCTCGAGCCACCGTCGAGCGGTGTCGGAAAGGAACAAGGGGAGTTGGCGGATGATGGCGTGGTCGTCGCATGCCTCGCCCAACTGGCAGGCCAATCAAAAATCGGCCAACCAGAGTTTGGGCTTGGTCTCGCCGTTGTACTTGACGACACTCGTGGGGGGTTGAAAGGGGTTGGGCAGCGGTGTGTTGCGGATCGCCCTGCTGAAGACTCGAGGGCCCGGTGGCTCGGGGGACTGATAGTCCTCGTCGCTGTCGTAGCGTCCCCCTCGATGGGCGCTATAGCTTCAATCTTCAGCGTCCCCACTGTTGCGTCGTCGGTTCTCGATGATGTCATAGCGCATGTCTTGGGCTTCGTGGTTGTTGACGATGTGGTCCCGGATGGGGATCGCCTTCGTTGCTCAGGGGGCGCTTCCTGGTGAACCGAGACCTCCCTCTCATCGCGGGGGGGGGGCTCGACAGGTTGCTCTAAGGCCACCCCTCGATTTCTCGAGGCTGAGCTCTCAGCCTGCTGTGCGGCCGCGACTTTGAGGAGTCCCTCGACCTCGTCCTGTATCCGCCGAGCTTGAGGGTTCTACGGCGCGGGCATGTTACGAAGAAGCATGGCGGCCGTGATGTTCTGACTGGCTTGGGGAATATAGTTGATGATAGGGTGCTCAGGTCCCCCGTCTTCAACGATTTATCGGTTGACCTCTCGGGCTCTAGCTCGGGCCCTTCCACCGGGCGAGGGTCAGTGCTCCTGCTCGAGGGTCCGCTCGAGCTGTCGCAGGTGCTTCGACCCTCATAGAGCTTGGCTCACATCTCCCGGACCTGCACGAGCTGAGCGTCTTGGTCATCTAGATGTGGGCGTTCATCTTGGGGCGTAGTCGTCGGGTGGGGTCGTAGTGGTCGGAGTCAGAGTTGGGGCTGCCGGAGTAGAATATGGGGAACTGCCTGCACCGCTCCTCCTCCAGCTGACGTCGCATCGTGCCGAGGGTGTACTGCCTTGGGCCAGGTGCTCACGAGAAGCCAAGATCCTCGGAGTCCGGCAGGACAGCTGTCAGGTCCATGGTAGCACGCAAGAGAGCCCCCGGGCGGTCCTCAAGCGCGCTCACATTGGAGAGCATCATGGCAGAGTTTGTCTTGGCGGCGTTGTCCAGACCGAATAGGAACCGGCGGCGAGCTCCAAATAGTCCGTGAGGCAGCAGATTAGGGGGTGATGGTGTTGTGCCCCTCAGGGGCACCTCGCCGAGTTTCCCTGATGAATGCATTGGGAAGGTGAAGTCGGGGTCTCCATAGAGCCCTGTCGGCTCGTTCTCCATTCCTAGGCGTGGGTCAGACAGGTTCCCAACCAGGGGGTCTGCGTTGCCGCCAGGGACGGAGGGAATGCGGAAGAAGTCGGCCCAGATACGGGCTAATGATGATGACAACGACGGTTGCGCCTCCTCCTGGACGCGGAGGCATGGTGGCGAGACCGGCGTGCGGCCCCTCCTAAGCGTGGGGGCTCGCTGCGGCCTCCACTCGGATCTCCAGAGCAGAGTCATGTCATAGCCATGGCCGAGTGACATGAACTCCAGGCTCCCAAACCAGATCACCGTGGCTCGCGGAAGCGATGAAGCCGACTTTGCCATCCGGAGAAATGGCGGGAAGTCGTTGGTGACACGCAGATCCCCTACCTGGCGCGCCAACTGTCGATGTTTCGACCCCGAGGCCGAGCACCAACGAGTGAATATGTACTGCGTGCTCCCTAATTCGGATGGTGATGCAAGAAGAACACACGAGGTTTATCCTGGTTCGGGCAATAGAAGGCCCTACGTCCAGCGGGGGAGGAGAGTTTGTATTATCTTGCACCGAAGTGCTTGTACAGGGGTGAATACAAGCGTACGAGTGAGTGAGCTAGGACTTGAGCGTTTCGGGCTCTGGTCGCTCTCTATGCCTTGTCTAGACTAGGGCCTGGCGCCCCTTTTATAGGCGAAGGAGGGGCAAAGGGGTACATGGATCTTAGGGCGGACGTGACTGCTGACGTCGAGGAGGTGATGTCGATCATGTCGGTGTTGTTGTAGAGGCGTGCACCGGGCACGACGTGTCCTGTAGTGACGTGTTCAGAGATGACTCGTGCGTGAGGTGACGCAGCTAATGGTCGGTGATAGACGGATGTCCAAGCACGGTCGTGCGGATCCCTGTAGCCGTCGCGTCAGGAGTTGCTGGAGTGTTGACCGGTGATGACGAAGTCCCGCTCGAGGGGGTGATCAAGGGGGTCGAGGCCCGAGCGGATAAGAACAAGCCCGGGAAATACGGGAGATGTGTCGACGAGGTTAGGTGGGAGGTAAAAGTAAGATTTGACCGGTGTACTTGTAACTGTTACCGTCTCTGTGGCCACGAGGTTAGGCGAGAGCAGGTAGAACGCATTAAATGCTCCTGGATTCATACAGGAGGTAGATATTCGAGGGGTGCGTCGCACTCGAGGGGTGCCCATTCGCTCGGGCGAATCTCCATCATCGAGGGGTAGGTCGAGTGGCAACCTTGAGTGATCTGCTTTGCCTCAAGCGGGGTACGTCGGATAGGTAGCCGCCCGGACCACCTAGGCCCGTTCGTGGGCCGGCCCAGTATGGCCTGGCATTTGCGTTTCTGCGCTAGGCGAGGGCTAATGATACCGAGTTTGGCTTCTTGATGTCAGGGGTTAATCCCCTTAGTCGAGGGTGAAGGGTACTCCTTTCTTAGGTACCCGACAATTGAAATCACATCTGAAAATAGCTTTAACCAAATAAATATATAATGTTTCAAATAAAATCGAGTGAATATCAAAATTATATATCTCAATGCGATTTCAAACTTTGTAGTCAATGATTTTATTTTATAGGCCCATATTTAAATTATTAGTTCTATTTAAAATTCAAACTTTCATAATTTTCAAACGAGATAAAATTTTATAGTAAACTTTTTTTGTATTCGAGAACATCTTAACCCTAAAATACCATTGCAAGAGTCATAGGAATTGATACAAAAGGATGTTGCATCTTATACTTGATCACAAGTGACTGCGTAAGGTGGTGTGGTGGTGGGAGGAGATTGTGTGAGACAAGAGGTTATAAGTTTGAATCCCATGGGTGGACTTATGTGAAAAAAATGTCCGATTGATGGTTGTGGGCAGTGTGCAGAAAATGTTCGATTGGTGCTTGTGGCTTTGACTTGGCCATGTGATAGCTCATCATGCGAGCGAATTTTTTCTAGTTCTTTGGGACAACCTTTTTTGTGATTTTTAAAATATCAAAGTCAAAAGAATTAAAATTTATAAAGGCGGCTGACTCAACAAAATCATCTTCAGAAGTCGATTTTTAGGAACATCTATGGAACCGCCCCCAAAAATACCTTGTTTCTACAACTAGTGTGGTGTCATAGCAGTTTCAAAAATCTCTCCTAAAAATTAATTTTAACTGTGTCTAAAATCATCAGTGTGGTAGTTATTATATATGTTTTAACAGAGTACTAATATGATTTTCTAAAAGGTCAAGCCAGAGAAGTGTGTGATTAACGCCCAAGTAAAAAAATGGATTATAATTTGGAACTCGAAAACCAGAGGATTAGTGTCATATTCAATGTTTGTACGGTAAGAAATGGTAATTTGTAAACGCGCAATTGATGTCAAGATACAAGGACATGGAAAATGATACACCTTTTTTTCTGGGTTTTGTTTTGACTAGCTACAGCATTTCTAAAAAAAATATATCCTGATAATTAACGTAAGCTCACGTATGTCTATTCTGTACTACTACTATGCGCCTTTTATTCGTACTAGCCAGCACGTGCTAGACAGGGTTCACAATCATTTTAAGGGATTGGTTCAAAAAGAATAAAATTATCTTGGTAAATAGAGGTCATATATTACCTAAACATAAAATGTTATCGTATATTGTTTTTTACTGTCCCATAGTAATAAATAAGAACACAAAGGTACTTTGACCTACTGGGCAATCAGACTCTAACATTATATATGAAAAATGGTTATAACATACCTAGGTTTAGAATGCAAAAAAAAAAAATCAATCAATGAAATTTTAAGCTCGACTCACATAAAGGGCGTACCCAGTGCCGTAGGCTCCCGCGCTGTGCGGGGTCTGGGGAAGGGATTTCTGCGCCAAGCCATACCCACACATAATGTGCGGAGGCCGGGGCTCGAACCCTGGACCTTCCGGTAATAGACGGTAAGACACTACCGCTGCACCAGGGCCGCCCTTCTAAGCTCGACTCACATGGGGAATTAAAATCTTTATGTTCATGAGTTCTCCCTAATATGTGCAGATCAATGGTGGCCTCCTGTTTAAAATGGATTTTTCAATGATGTTATTTATTCAAAATAAAATCCTATATCATATAAAAGACATTTTTCTGATCAACAATACATAAAGCAACAAATCAATCCATACAATTATTTTTTTAAAAAAAATAAAGGTTTCCCCTGCTTTTGTATTTCAAAAAGCAACACGAAGTTCCCGGTTCATGGTTCTTACAACGCATCAAGCGCAGCAAATGACTCAGATACCTGATCCTGTCACCATTTCCCAAAACTCATTGTACTCTCATGTGAGCATCTTTAGCTGCCCAAAGCACCCCTCTCCAAAAAGGGGAAGCACCCAGCTCAGGACAATAGAAAATATTAGGGTTTTTAGTTCTATATTTGTGATCCACAGTGTTAACCCAACCCATACAATTATTCATTACTTCAATATACAATTCTTCAGTTATGAGCTAATATAGTAATTAGTCAGTAACTTAATGATATAATATAGAATGCTAAGACAATCCTTGATGAAGTTCATGTGCCGCGGCATGGCCTCGTTAGCAACACGAATGCCGAGGGCAAGGTCACGCCGATCTATGCACTGCGAATGGTAAACGGCTTGGGGGCAGGACAATTTGACATTTTAGGCTTGGATTTTACAGAAACCGAAGGTCTCAATATATCATGTTGAGTTCATCACGAATAAAAAATTGCAATTTCACCACAAAAATATCTTATGAAGACAGAGAAAACAGAGCATGTGCACTATACCAGAATAGGTCTCATCTTGCCCACCACCATCTTCTCGCCGCCGAACGGTAGTCTCCTAGGCGATAATTTTCGTACATATCGAAACTCTGAAGACAAATTTTTTTGAGAAAGCAATCTCACCTAGAGAAGAATAGTTTGGACGTAAGGACCTAGAGGGAAACAGCTTGGACGTAAGGAGAAAAGCTTCCTCTTGTCGAATATAGATGTAACGAACGCTAGGACGCTTGCATGGTGGCGACGGGCTTCTGCCGTTTGGTGATCGCCAGGCCGCCGCCGAGTTAACATGACAGTGCCGAAGAAAAAAAAAGTAAAATATGAAAGATTGATGATCAGGGAGAAAATCACGGCAGCCTATCATTCACACGTG
This sequence comes from Bothriochloa decipiens, assembly GCA_023333625.1. Classification (NCBI taxonomy): domain Eukaryota; kingdom Viridiplantae; phylum Streptophyta; class Magnoliopsida; order Poales; family Poaceae; genus Bothriochloa; species Bothriochloa decipiens. The sequence goes on from JALGXP010000126.1 coordinate 51,487, forward strand.
CAGCCGTGACTACAGGCGTCTGCGGATGAGGCTACGGTGATGTTGCATGGAAAGCTCCATGCATGCAACAAACGTGGTGCGGGACGGAAACATACTTGCACCTGTATGACTGCATCTATTAACATGATAGGTATGCACTTGTGAATAGATCAGATCGGAATACATATGTACAACAGGAAGGTAAAAGAAGGGGCGAACCAACACATCACCGGCAATGCGCCGTCACAACGCTGCTGTGTGCCATCGCAACAACCAGCCGCAGGAGGAAGCAGGTCATCTCAGACGACGGCTGATGTTGCTCGGTGATCTATGGTGTCGCGTGCGTGGAGACCAGGTGGGGTACAGAGCGGTGGCGGCGAGGGTATGACACAGCGGAGAGGCGTGCCGGTCGGGCACATCACGGAAAGAAATAGGAGGAAGACGATGCGTGGGTACAGGTGGGCGGGTATGCGTGGAGGACGGTGAGAAAACAATCTAATTAAACTGAGAAAACGTAAATAAATCTTACATCTTACGGGATGGCTTACTTGTCAGAAGGCAAGAAGGCATAATATCCCTTAGATCAAGATCTTAAGTTACATCTAACGGTTAAAACACAGAGTGGGTAATTATCAGGTAACGTGTATTTTTTAATTTCTTTGCTCTTTTATAGTATAGATAAGCATGTTAACAGATGGTAAATCGTAAACGCAGTTGGTGTCAAGATTGGAGGACAATACATTGTACCTTCTTTGTTTTGTTTTGTTTTGTTTTGTTGTGACAGTACTCCACTGTTTCTACTACAAAGACGCGTGAAACAATATTGTACACAAAACTTTGAAAAGCTCATGCACAAAGGTAGTATAATTCTTCTTTTGAAAAGCTCAGCACAAGTTATTGTGTAGCAAGTTTAAAGCTCCTTTTTTGGGCACACAAATGCACGTAACCATGCGAATCACGCGATGCAAATATGTAATGCGGTCGCTGCGTGCTGTATTTTGTTACACACATGCGGCGCCGAACAAAGCTTTTTCCGGAGTCGCGCGACACGATGCCGGCCGGTATCCATGTACTGATACTGCACACACGGGCACGACAACGTCTAAGCCTTGATTAGTTTATTAAATTTGGCCATCAAATTCACTATATAGAATTTCTATTCCTATCATGTTAAAATATCGGTATATGTATGAAATATTAGATGTAGATGAAATCAAAAACTAATTATATAGTTTTGTTGTAATTTGCGAGACGAACATTTTAAACCTAATTAGTCAAAATTTAGATAATTTTTACTAAATACGAATAATATATTACAGAAATTCCGCTACAGGAATTTCAACGCCAATTTAACAAAGACCCTAGCTCGTGAGCCAGAGCTAGCTACACCTTTTTGGCTTTTGGGCCATGGATGGATGGACAACCTTTTCCATTCGATTCGGCAGGCCGGGTAAAGTCACGGGCAGGTGAGCTGGGAGAGAATTCGGATACAACACACAACCAAACTTTGCACGTGCACTTAATAAAAAAACATAGGTACATGCTTTTGATAATTCTTTTGAAAAAGAATGCTAAAAGTATCGACCAAACTCGTTCAAGTTACGTGTGTGCACGAGCCATCGAGATCAGCTACTGGCTCACGAGTCAGCTAAAGCACACGTTTCAGATTTCCAAGTACAGCAAGTTTCTAACTTTTCTTATATATATAAGGAAAATTAATGCATGGGACAATCGCAAAAGGACACGCACGGTGACGCTGTTCATGTGTATAACTTTCTAACAAGATATTTATTTATTATGTATATATAGCTGCATCGTCTAATTGTGAGCGCGGGCGTTACACGTAACTGACTTTGCGAAAAAGGCGCGTGACGGCCGAAAAGCATGCATGTACAAGTGGCGCTGTCACAATACTGTGAGTGCTACTACACGGTTTTGGTTTTGTTTGGTGTGACAGGTGTACTATTTGTGCACGGAGACCCTAGCTATAGCTGATCGAGGAGGGGCTTATACACAGCATATACTCTCTCCAACTCATTGAAGATGTCGTTAAAAATCCGTGCCTCTCTTATAAATACGTTTTCAAACGACATTTTTAATGGGACGGAGAAAGTATACTTTAATTCTCCTCTCCGTACTGTCGTTTTCTCGCTGGATAAGTTACCTTATCTCGTTCTTCGCCCGGCCAAATTCATTCGCTTGCGTACTGCATGCATCTCATCTGAAGATGCAGGGTCATATATACAATATATATGCGTTATAAAAACTAACTTCCATTCGTATGCGTACGTATCTAATGTTATTCATACCCCCCCATTCATAATTGGCGACTACATAATATACACAGGAAATATATTATTGTAGACTTACCTCCAATTTCTACTCATGTACAGTTATAATAATTTATATATATAAGACCAAACATACAAAGTGCCACATTTCTAGACATTCTATTATTTTTTGTGAAATAAGTATATTGTTAATAGCTAAAGCTGAAATATGGTTTGATTGGTCTAAATAAAACACAATAAGGACCTGATAGGGTAACATAGAACTGTGGTTTTGTAAGTCAAAGAGATACATAACAATAGTTTGGGAAAAAGGTGTCACGGGTATATATTTTTAAAACATAAAAAAAACCACGATTTTATCAGAACCATAAGTTTAGAAACTATAAAGTTTATTGTACCTAAACACCCAACATCTTCTGAAAACCAAAGTATTTTGGCTATAATATATACTTTAATAATACTTTGTATTCCAAACAATGCCTAAACATGTTTCTTTACCGTGCAATGCATGAATGCAAGAAAGTTGAAAGTGTATGATTACTTCATGATTGATTGACTCATTTCTCTCAACTTGAGTTACAATGACACTTCACCAAACAATTGAGTCGGGTCAATAAAGTGCTTTCTTGATGAAACATCCAGGAAACTATAATTTTCTGATGAATCTACAGAAAAAAAATCTATATAACTAGTAGTTGAAAATGCTTATTATACAAATATAAAATTAATAAAATGTATCAATATTCATTCCAAAAGTATAATAAATTGTTTCTTGTTCAATTAACTATGTTCTTTAGTACTGAACAAGGAAGAAGAGGCAAAGAAATGCTTAAGTCTATGGGAATTAAAGGGGTCGGCACCGTCTTCAAATGGCATGACGATGACTGCACTATAGCTAGGCAGCTTGCTTCAAATCTCAAACCTTGACTAAACGATCCTTCTTCCATTTCTTTGTGCTACTCTGTGAATGGTTACCACCTGACTAGCAACACTTATTAACTAGAGACTTTAGGCTTAAGCCCACATTAAAGCACCTCGGTTAAGAAAAAAAGAAACCCACAATAGTAACAATACTCCAGCTGTTAGAGTAGTCGGGGGCCTATTGGGCCATAGCCCATTAGGATTAATGAGTCGCTTGCTTAGGGGTCAAGTCATACCTCTCTACATAATGAGAGGAGATGTATCAATCTATAATAAAACAAGAGATTAGAAGGAAAACTCTTCTCTCTTGCCGATACCGGCCGTGGGCAGAGCCCCGCGGCCGGCGTTCTTAGCGCCCAAAACCCTAGCCTCCTCTCTCTGTCGCAGCCGCCTCCCTGTGAACAATACTCGTGGCACTGTAGTGTGGGTACTGTTCACGTCTTTAGCCGCCGCTCCCTCAATCCCCAATCGATCTCCCTCAACCCTAGCAGCTACATAACACCAGCGTATACCAAAATTTACTCTCCCAGTCCCCTACATGCAAACATATGTCATATTAGTGTTAAACCATGACTTATTCACAGAAGTAAAAAAAAAATCTAGGTCTTAGAAATTTATAGATTATAAGTAATTAACCCCTCTTATGCGAACTCTATCTCTCCCCTCATTCCCCTTTTTTTTCTCCTCATGTCCGGATCCCAACACCTTCCTAGCTAGCTAGGTGGCAACATCATACTCTGTGGTGGCATCAAACCAAGCATTGGCATCCTCCTCCTCCACAGCTCCCCCCTCCTCCTACGGACAGAGGTTCCCCCACCCTCAACCGGAGGCAACACTCCCTTACTCTAACCGATGACAATGGCTCCCTTACTCTAGAGAGCACGAGGAATATATAACTCATTTCTCATATTAAATACATTACCACATCAACAAAAAAATACCAATGTATGGATCACATAATTATTAGTGAGTATAATACAATGACTCATTAAGATTAGCCTTATAGGTGCCATTGCAAACCTATTAATCACCTTGATCGTTCACCAGATTTTTTTTCCCAAGAACACTTAAGGGTTTGTTTGGCTACAGTTCAATCCACCCCAATTCATATTGTTGATATCGGGGGGATATTAAAAGGTGGAAAATTTCCATCTCAGACCCATTCCCATTTGAATTAGAATGGAGTGAAGTGCAACTAAATAAGTCCAAAAGGGTTTATTCAAAGGATGCCCCACCCCGGCCCCGCAAACACGCAAGAGGCCGGCTGGTCGAGACTCGAGAGTACATATGTACGATGGTGCATATATTTGGCCCTGTGTCACAACGTCGTCCTCACGTTTTGAATGGTTGAGCTTGGCTTGTGTGTCGTTCTTGGAACAAGATATATAGTCTCATTCACGGCCATGGAAACTGGAATAGTTGTCTGCCCTGAGTATGCACGTAAGTACGTATTATACCACGTACACGTACATGCCTGCATGTGGCTATACCCATGCACACGATGGATCTGTCATTGCTAAGGCGACAAGTGTACACGCATGTCGACCATTTCGGCAACAATTCGTGGCAAAGCTCCTCACGACAAGGTACCTGCCGTCCGCATCTTGAATGTATTAAAACCCCTACACATCTAGGCAGCTAGCTACATACATAGCCATGCATGAAGTCTTCAATATGGACAATACACCTTTCTAGCCAGCCACCAAAAGGAGGATCTTGACGTGTGCTTTAAGTAACACATTATTGTTACATCATAATTAAATTTTTCGCAAACACATCATATATATCCAGAAAAGTGTAAAGTTCACAACTTTTTTTCCAGAGCTGTGAATTTTCTCAAAGCAAACTCGGTCCGTCTCTTGAAACTAACAAAATGAATTCGATCGGTATAGGATGTTAAAAGGACTAGTGAATATATCAATGGTTGTTGTAGAATAATCTCTTTCTCATTTTCTACAATAGGTAATTGTGGTTTTGCTAATTCTAGAGAAGTCCCACACAGAGTTCAACAAGTTCACATTTAAACAGGGTTAGAATAAAGGTAACTCAAAAAGAAAGATCCTTAGAATGTTGTCTGATTTCCACACACGCAGAGAACTTTCGTTTCACAAGCTTTTCAAGAGATCTGACTTGTGAAATCTTCAAGGCATTTTTATCAAACTTTTTCTAGAGGACCCACCAACATATATTTATTTACACCCAGACATAAATGATTCCTTTTCATGTAAAGAAAATGCTCCGGCTACTAGCTACAGCCTAGAGGAAATGTCTCGGAAGCCAGCGCGGGGGAAAGGATTTCAAAAGACCGTGTCCTGGGTCCCTATCATATCAAACGAGAGCTGAAGTGAACCGAGGATTGCAACAATGAATTTGTATTGGATGTGATACTTGCAACTTTTCCTGGCCCTCCTCTCTTTTTAGCCTAGGACAAGAATGTGGTCCAAAGTCCACAATTCATTGCCCGTACGTAGAGAATGCTTTGGTCCTTGCTGTCCTGTCATTTTCTCGTGATGTCGTCACTGGAGTAATAACGCTGATAGGTAATTGCAAACTGCTACCCTTTGACTTCATAAGCAGCATTCTATCTTGCAAGGTTCCAATACCAACCACAGAATTCCTCGCCCGGTTTAATGCCCGGATCGACCGAACGCGCATTATCATCAATTTTTGTCACCAAGAATAATTATACTGGAAGACATGATCTTTATGAGATGAATTTGGGCATCTCTTCTGAACCATTCAAATGACGCAACATGATTTGCCAAGTCACAAACTCCTACATGCGTTAATTTCCCCGCATACAAATCAACATAGCCTAGCTAGCTATATAGATATTCATAGGTACGAACAAATTCTCTGGTGTTAACCTTATCTTGTGCCCTGAGTTATCCATTGAAATTCCGCTGCCTATTTATCACCTTACCGGACACACTGCACCCTTATGACAAATATGTTAGCCATTTGAACTCTATCACTAACAAGAAGAGTGATCTTTTTTCCCCTAGGGATTGGATAATATGCCCATTTCTGCATGTTTTCATACATGCTTTAGACATTGCAGCCTACGTTGTCAGATCCACTTGCTGGATCGACGTGCAAAGTGTGTAAGAGTGTTAGCTACGCCTATCTATCACATTCGTTTCCCATCTCTTGGGGAAATCCATGGGCCCAGAGTTGAATTGACCTTTAAATCTTTATTATGCCTGATGTCCCTACTTCTGAATTCACTAAAATCCTAATATATAATCCAGTTCACGCGTGTATTTATTAAATCAAACGTACAGTACGTAGACGGCACACACCACTGCTAATTTTCTCGAATTCTTTTTGTCAAACCTACTAGCCAAATAGATAGGGACTGTTATTTAATGTACGCGTTGAAATAAACAACTGAATTAACCACCGGAAATATCAGCGCAGCTCCCTTTTTGTCAAACAGGAGAACTGTTCATCAGCAGCAGCGCCATTTTAGCAGGTATACGACCTGGACAACATAATGAAGGGAGCAATAGATACAAACTGAGATATCCATATATATGAAAATGCAAGCAATAGTTGAATTATACTGTACTTGCATTATTGGTTGTCTTGTGAACATGGACAGCCCAACTTTTCAGAAGCTGTGGCTGCCTATACTTTCTTTTGCAGTGCTGCTGCTGCCCTTTTAGAGAGCTGAGTGAGCATGTTTGACTGGACTAGGTCAGAAAACTCAGCCTTCTTCTTTTATTCCATTCGAGTGTTCTGCTCTCTCTTCTTCTCCTTCACATTCCATCAGCCTTATATACTGCAAGGTGTTCGTCCTTGTGCACGGTAGGCAGCAAAGCATGATATATGCTGCAAGGTGTTCGTCATCGTTCAGCCAAACTCTCACCAACATACTCTTATATATATCTAACTGATATATATAACTCTGATACTACTATATATATGAGAAGCTAGCTAGCTAGATTCTGAAAGAATTGATCAGCTAGCTAACTAGGGATAGAGCGAGCGAGGTGAAGGCTGCAAGCCTGCAAACCGGAGCAAGAGGCGGCAGGCCGGGAGAATGAGAGGGTTCGAGAGAAAAGGGGTCCGGCAGTACAACCGGTCAGAGGTGCCGCGGATGCGGTGGACGGAGGAGCTGCACCGGCAGTTCGTCGAGGCCGTCGAGTGCCTCGGTGGCCAGGACGGTGAGTCGTCTTCCAATACCTTCCTTCTCCGACTGAAGCATATGAGACTTGAGACATGCTCTGCCCGAGCTAGCCTGCTTATGCTTTGATTGATTTAGATCATTCGTAACTTTCTTTTACTATCTTTTTTCGGGAGGTGACCGAAGGCATAGCTTGATTTTCTTAATTCTATTCACTCGTAGTTTTGAGGTTTTGATTTATCTCATTCTTCCCCTTAGTGTCTAGGTTGTTAGGCAGGAGTTTGTTGGTGGTGGAGTCCACCGGGCAAATAAAAAGAAAACCACGTGGTTTGCATGCTTGAATGATGAGCATCCATGAGATTATTCTCCTTTGATTTATCATGTATATATGGGCGATTATAGCCTTTTGCTGATAGAGATAAAATATTATTGTTCAGGGAAGCTTGAAACGTTTCTACATCCAGTTACCAATATTTAGAATTATTGCAAAATAGATGAATTACATACTCAATTTAGTAAGCTATGATTATATATCTATGACAAAGAATATTTTTTCTTGACTACACAAAATGTCTATATATCATTATGTTAAGTATAAGAGTTTAAACATGCATACAGAAAATACACTTTCCATCGATCGCCTAAGGAGGTCGACTTAAATTAAAACAGTCGTAGACAAACTATCCTAGCAAAAGACCTCTAGTTTCGGTAATGACAAAGAATTCCATAAGTTACAAGTTTGTTGACTCGTAGTTGTCTTTATTTTGTTCTCAAAATTTACCCTTCTTTCAAATTTTCTATCGAATCAATTAATAATTTTTTATCTCATGCTGATTATATTGATTGTGTGTGTGTTTTTGAGTTTGCATATGGTCTGGTTAACAGACACACTTCCTATGTATAGATATTTGTAGTTTAGTCATGTATTGAGTTCAGTATATTTCTACCAAACATGTGTATAGCGCCCAAAAATGAACATATATAGTTGCATCCATATACTTAAATGTGGATATACCAATCTGTGGACATGTTGGTAACTCTAGGTAGCTGCATAATAACCATATCCAAATAGAGAAACTGACAACGGTATTCATGCAATACAACCATAAAATCAACTACAACAGTTATTTTTTCGAAAACGTGCATGACACTATCTCATTAAGGGAAGATAGAGTTTTGAAATTACATTCCAACAATCCCATTAGCAAGATGCCCCGGGATGGTTGGATAAAAACACCTACAAAAAAAACACTACAACAGTTATTTTTCATATAAAAGACAATGATCATTTAGGTTTATTGGATAACAACATATATGGGCACAATCTCTGAACTATTTGACACCCACCATATATCTTGTCAGAATTTAATTCGAAAGATCATGCTTCAGAATCAATTGTATTATTGTGTGTGTTAACCTTTCATTTTCTTTTGTCATTCAGAAGCAACTCCGAAGCGAATTCTTCAGTTGATGGGCGTGAAAGGAGTTAGCATATCTCATATCAAGAGCCATCTTCAGGTACTTCAGTTTAGGACATAGTATAATTTTGCTTGTATATTATTACTTTTAAGTGCAGTTTTCAGCTTCACATATGAGATATATGTGCTAAAACTTGTTTAATTCTAGCTATATATATCTGAACGATAACACAACCTTGTTCAATTTCTTCCAACAACAAAATTAACAGATGTACAGAAGCTCCAGCTCCAGTAGCAGCAGTACCCATCATCAGTCCAGCCTCCAGAAGTTGACATCAACCGCGGCGAGCAACAGCAAGCGCGTGTTCTTGAGCCGTGAAGATCACTGCGTTTATGCGTCACAGGATGGCAACACTCCAACTAATTCATCAGACAAGAACATTTATACTACCATGCTCCGTGCTTGCAGCCACTCATCACCATACCAAATGTAAGCAAAGCGCGTTAATAAGCACAAACCAAACAATCACTTCCTCGATCGCAATCTTCAAATTAATGGTTGAACAGGAAGAGTTTACCTGAATTTCAGATTTGAAATTAAATTCGACTCCATTTTTTCTTGCAGACCGCCGTCGCTACAGGAAGTGTTCAGAAGCTGCTGGGAGCAAAGAAAAGGGCGTCTTCCTTGGAACTCCAACGTGCTAACAACAGAGAAGGTGATTAATCATCATGGGCTAATTGCCCATGTATGATTAATTTGCTGACAAAATTTACTCAAACAGTAATGCATGGATGCATGTACCATTCTCTAGAAGCTTCATTTTGGTTGTATGCAGCATTAGGTGGCAGGCTGCCAAACTCCCATACTGCCGTGTATTGACTGTTCATGCAAGCATGGTCCAAACCCATGCACGAGCTAGAAAAAAATGTCTCTGAATCAAATGCTTCCAAAGTCGTGATAGTATAGTATTAGCGTGTTAACGTTGATGCCTTGATACTTAATTGTTACACACTTACACCTCATCGATCTCTGCTTGTGTTGTTCCAGGCGATTAGGCCAAGTCACACTAAGAAGCCCGAGAAGCAGCAGCACACGGGATGCGACCTCACGCTGTCCATCGGCCTGTGGGAGGACGCGAGCAGCGACGACGCCGACGGCGGCTCCAGCTCCATCAGCGAGGAGCTGCCTGCTCCACGCTGCGTCGCCGCCGCCGTGAAGGAAGAGGAGAGCAAGCCGGCGGCGGCTCTGAACCTGGACCTGACCATCTCGTCGTCCTGGCTGGCCTGACGATGCCGGCGGCCGGCCGGCCGGCGCGCGGCGCTGTGCGTGGGTACACTTACGTGTACGTACGCTCGTGTACAGTTATATTACGGACTCGTGCATGCGGAGCAGCAGACTGTGTGATCAGGCCATCAGTACTAGAGTGTATATGGCGTGGTAGTATAGTGTCTTGCTAGGTCCCTCGGATTTTCGTGTTCTACCGGCCTTATTAACCACACTACGTTCTATTAGTCTCTTTTTTTTTCTTTTTAGATTTGTAATTCTTTCGGGTCTGTTCGATTCGAAACCGGGGATTCAGACGACGTTGGGTGAGGAATTTCTGCCGCCTTTTTTCCTTTGTCCGGGGAAGGCGCGGTGTATACCTGAATTTCCTCACCTGTCATCGTCTGAAATGTTCTATTTCTTATCGGTTGTCTAGGCTTTTAGAACAGGAGCATACTTATGTTATTAGTGCTAGCACTATATATTTCAGTGAATGGCAGAGGACAGCTATATATATACATATTGTCTTTCTATTAGTGGTAGCAGCTGTATAGTTCAGTCAACATCTAGCACACGGCCATTCAGCCTAACAAAATGGGTAGTTGGTTCATTTCATACTTTGATTTTCCTATAGCAAAAGACACACGTCGTCTTTTTAAGTCTATTAATTCTGTATGTATAAGGCTGTTCTTTTTCTCATCCCCCCATTACACTACAAGAACACACACTAGCTGTCTAAGAATTTTTTTATATTTAACTTCTGGTGAAGTACATACATATATACATCTCAAATTACCTCACCCCTGTATAGAATAACCCTCGAGCCTCAGACAGTTAGGCAAACTCCCTGTGCCTCAGAGAGATGGCGCTAACATCGTCTCCAGTCCACTTATAAGTTCAGTTGACATATAGAACCTAGGGCACAAGATAGCCGACCAAGTTAAGCATCTCCAACATGACTACCTAAATCAGACTACTTAAATGTATATTTAGGTAACCACCTATTTTTCTCCTACCTAAATTTTATTTTCAACTTCAACAATACTACCTAAAACAAGTTTCCTAAATTTAGCTTAATAGACAATGACATGCGGTGCCCACATGTCATCTCCTTCTTTCCTTCCTTTGCCCATCGAAGAACTCGGCTAGGGGAGAGAGGATGGGGTTGTGCCCGTGGGAGGGGATGGGGCGCCGTGTGGATGCCATTGCCGGTGGGAGCACCGTCGTCGATGAGGGCCGCCGCCGGGGGGGAGGGCAGCACGCCGCGCCGTGGCAGTTCGACGCAGATGTGCCTCCGAGCGTGGACGACGCCTGATGCAGATGTGCCTCACGGAGCCGCACTGGGTTAGGGCGCCACCGGGGAGGGCATTCCGCCGCGCCGGTGGCTGGAGCAGAGCCGCCGTACCAAGAAGGGGCCGCGGGGGAGAGGAGGGGCACCAGTGGGGAGAAGCTTTGGCGGCGGGGAGGCACGGCCGCCAGGGGATGGTCGCCCTGCGCCGCGCCTTGCACGTCGGTCGGGAGGCGCGGCCGCCGGGGGAGGCCACGACTGCCAGGCAGGGCCACCTACGCCACCTTGCGCGCCGCCGGGAACCAGAGCAGGTGCGGAGGCTCGAGGAGGCTCGATCCGGTGACACGGACCCACGGGGAGAGGTAGCGGGCGGGTGGCGCAGGGAGAGGGCAGCACGCCTGGCGGACGTGACGAGAGCGAAGAGAGAGAGGCGCCTGGAAGAGAGTGAACAAATAGCTGCCTTGCTATTGGCCCAATAGAAATAGGCAGAGGAGAGGAAGATTTGTTGGGTAACATATTTAGGTAGGCTGATAGATAGTGTGTTGAAGTGATGTTTTGAACCATCATTGTTTAAATTAGGATTGATAGTCTGTTTAGGTGTCCTGTTAGAGATGCTCCTAGTGTATGCTCCCAGCGGGAAAGCGGGGCGACCGTCCTGGGCTGCTCCAATCTCATGGACCCTATCCTAGGTATATACTCGGTATATAGCAATATGTGATCCATGTTAATTTTTTAAACTTATTGTTTCTTTAAATTTTAGTGGTATCATGTCATCGAGAAAATATGCTTCGAGGAGTGAGAAAAGAACAACATAACAACGTGGCAAGAGAAGTTAAATGGTGTCATTAATATAATGTTATTAAGAAGGTGTCTTCAACGTTACGAACTGGGTTCATCACTGTTATCAACAATACAAAACAACAATTTCTTATTGATTTTAGCAAAATTTATCGGGGTCATTCGATCATGCGTTTTTTACTCATCAAATCGAATAAACAAAAGAGTATGGTCGTTATATGTGTGTATAGGCCCCAAATTTTGATTTTGCCTCTAAAACATCAGGACCGACCCTGTGTACACTTCCAGTCCTTTGCCACACTCGCCAACCCCCTTGTGTCCAGGGATCCTAATGTTTTTTCTAAAATTGTTGTTTTGGGTGTAAGAACAAAGGAACTTTGGATTTCTTTTCCTTAGGAAAGAATTAGTTCCATATGCAAAATGGAGGAAAAAAAGAATCCACCAAAGTCTCTTGGAATTTTTCCTTCACGAAGTCCATGGCAGAAGCATACACGCTGCTGCATGCATGTATCAATGCATATGTTAGTGGATCCAAGCTTCTTTGGTCCGTATGTGAGTGGCTTAGAGATGCATCTCGTGATGGTAAATGGATGCTTGTCTTTCTCACTTGTGGACCCACCAAATCTATTTCTGTGTTTTAATTTTTGTGTGCATTCCAAACAATCCTTCTTAGTTATTTCCTACGTTTTTGTTTTCCCCTAACTCATCTTATTCCTATGTTTTTTCTATTCATATGTTTTAGATTCCTGCATTCTAAATAGATCCTTAAAAAGTAATTTTCAAAGGCGTGCTTTCTCTATAGAGGCAACTCTTGATTGAGTCGCCTATATAATGCCTTGTCAAATAAGCCACCTTTGAAGATAATTTACATAGGTCATAAGTGCAAAAATATATTGTCTCTCTCCTAATGTGCACACATCTCCATACATATTGTATGGTATATGGAGTGGAAGCGCGTGCCCTTAAGACCACACAATGTGCATGGACAGTTGTGCACATTGGAAGAGATGCGTTAATATATTGTCCCTCTCAATGCAATGTGCAAATGTCTCCATGCATATTGTGTGGTGTATGAAGGTTTTCATTCTCTTCTATTTATGGTGGCTGAGAAAATATATTTACCAGCTTGGAGGATCATTTTGAAGTTTTAATGGTACATTAGTGTAATTATATATGTTTCTCATTCTCTCTTTTTCTTGGTGGTTGAGAAATTCATGGGTGCATTATTTGAAATCTTTGAAGGTGATAGGATCAATTTAGTAGTGCAACAAGATTCTGCCATCATTTAGCGACCATGTCTTCATATTAGTGGTTGGACTGTAGTTTCAATGATCCATTGCATCTCCTGTCATGGTTGTTCCCATAGCCAAACTCAATTCCTACCAACATATAGATAGCGAAGAAGATTATAAGTTTTTTAACAATGGGGGTAAAAAAAGCTATGCATGCTAGAACCATTGTATCCTTTACCATGGGGCTATATGTTCAAGTCACTAGATAAATGCACCAAGTGTGGCACCAATCGGACAATGACCTTTACAACAGGGATGAATCCTCCATAGGAAAAAGAGGAAGAAGGGTGAAAATAGGTGGTACAATATTCTCAACCACAAAAGGACACTCCTTTAGACAATGATGTGGAGCAAAGAAGAATTTCTACCTTAGTAATATGATACCTACCATGCCAGTCATCATTGATCGCTTGAGGTGTATGTTCCTAAATCCTAAGGAAGCTGCACTAATGGCATGGTAGGATGATGAATGCAATGCAGAGGAGGCCGGATAAGATTGGACACTCGACCAATGGCACCTTATGGCAAAATTTGATGGGAAGCACACCAATTTTAGCTCTGATCTATAGAATGTACGGTTCAATTTTAGCGCCGATTGAATGAATCCCTTCAATGAGAGGACGAGCGAGCATAATACATGGCCAATGATCTTAACCATGTACAATAAATTATGTCCCACGCTCGAGCGACTATGACTTCTTTTGTTTATAGATAAAACACATGACCAGTGATATAACCATGTACAACAAATTATGTCCCACGCTCAAGCAGCTATGACTTCTTTTATTTATAGATAAAACACATGGCTAGTGATCTTAACCATGTACAACAAATAAACAATGTTCGGTTTATTAACTATGCCTTTTTTGTTTATAGATATATATAGAAAATATGACATCAACACATTCATGCAAGTTTCAATCTCTTGTGAGTTGCTCGGGGTGGAGGGAGAGGTTGGTTGGCTCAAACCTTAATAGGTGGGCTCCTACTAGAACAAATGCAAATAAGATCCTCGAGAAAGAGTAGGAGATATCTCAAATCAAAACTAAGAGTGCTGACTCGAGGGCTCGTGTTAGCATGTTCTTACCCAGTGGTCCTATCATATTTTATAACATGGCAATTGATTGGGTTTCTAGGGATAATATGGTCACGGGTCCATGCTAACTAGCTTTTAGGGTTGATGTCATCTGATGCATCCCTTTTTTAGTGGATTTTCTTTTCCTTTTTTTTAGAAAATTTTTTGAGCGGATCTTTTTCTTTTTTAGCAGAGTGAGCGGATCTGATGCATTGCAGGTTTCACCTGCAAACGTCCTAAAACTAGCTGGATCTTGGGCTTTCCTCCTATCTGGGCCGGGACATAATTTGTTTACCGGGCTAGCGAGGAAAGTACAAAGGAGAGGGCTGGGGACTTGGGGCGCCCACAAGGTGCTCGGTGAAATGACCCCGACGGGTTGGCTGGCGGCGCGCCAGCACGCGTGCAGTGTGCAGGCCCGGCGAGACAAGAAAGAGAGCCGAGCCAGGAGCTCAGGAAGGAGACAATAGTGAAGAACAGTCGGGGCGGCTGGTGGCGGCGCGCATGCGTGCGGCGGGGCGCCGTGGCGAGGCAACCGTGCGAGTTCAATTCTGTTCCCCTCTCGTTGGATTCAGAAAATTTTCTTTCAGCAGCCATTCTGAACTGAAACAACTGAACTGCTGCTGAGAATGCAGGAACCGGACTAGAGGTCTACAGGGCGCGACCCGGACACGGACGACACGGACGACGGCGAGCCTGCCAGCAACGAGGTCTCGATTCCTGTTCCGCCTTCTCGCGATACTGCTGCGAATTGGGGAGTTGTGGTCCTAGCTCCTGACTTTGTTCTCAGATTTTATGCAGAGCACAGTACCAGTAGCCCAGGCTAAGTGCTGTTCACCGCAGAGTGCTTCACCTTAGGCTGCAGCCTACAGGCGCTGAAGAAATTTATTTCGGTTGGAACCCATTATGATGGTCATCTACTGATAAATTTCATAGTTTCAGCAGCATGCTATGGGCATGCTAAGAGATTAATGAGTAGCTCACAGTTCTTAGTTTTTTTTATTACCTCAGCAGCTCTTACTTCTGTCTAATGCAAATAACTGTACCAAATTTTCTCTAGCTTAGTTATGTGATGCTTTCCATTCTCATTACAGTTGCATGAGAGACAAAAATAACTTTGCAGAATTGTTTCTTTTAAAGATTGACCGATCCAGAGCAGTCTGCATAGATGAATTTAGGTAAATATATATATTCAGCTTTGTTTTTTTCCTCTCATTCCTGTCCCATGGGTGCAGGCCGACAGACAGTAAGTTTGGTGGATGTGGCGTAAATACCTGCTTATTTCTGATAAGATCAAATTGATTTCAATATCCTTTTGTGGTAATGTCTCTGGCTTGGGTAGTCATGACTAAATTGGTTTAGGACCAGCTGGTTTTTCTGTGTGTCTGTTTCTGAACTATCTAGAACTTCTGTATTTCTGTTATTTTGTCAACAGAAATGGAGTAAGCCTCGGTTTGAAAAAAAAATCAATGTCCTTTGCCTTTCTGACCTCTGATCATGTTGTTATTTTCAACCGCAGGATATTCTACCCTAAATTCTTTCCCTGTCAAGTCCTATTGTTTTCTGTGTCACGCTGCACTATGTTGCTCTCTAAATCTGAATGATCTTTGGCCAGGGCATTACCTCTGAGAGAACTGTTCATGATTAACATGGAGGGAGTGGATTCAGTGCTCTACCATTAACAACAATGCCATCAGGTGCTGTGTAGATGACCCTTCAGGTGTGCTCCATTTTAGTTGCGCTACATTTCTGATAGGTCATTGCTGTATGCTTGAGAAATACCATCACAAATTAAGCTTTTTGTATGCGACAACATAACATTCATATTAAGCATACAGCAATGACCTATCCTGCAGCAAAGTGCCGTGTCCTGTTTGCTCATTGAATTTGGTTCAAGAATCTTTATATTCAGTTTCTGATTAAGTACAAATACCATCACAAATTGGTTGTCCCCATGTGCACAGAATAATAATCCTCGAAACTCAGACAAACTCCCCGCACCTTGGACAGGTGGCGCTAACGCCGTCTGCAATCCACTTGCGGATGCAGTCGAGATGGAATCGGTGGGTGCACGGTAGGCGACCTAGTTTTTTTCTATAATACGCATCTGTATTCCACTTAAGGAAAAGAGTACAACGTAGAGTACAAATACAGACACATACGTATATCCTGTACTAGCCAAACTTCACGAAGATACTTAAACAAAAAACAAATTACAAAGAAGCCCCTGGCATCTTCGTGAACTGACAAAGTTCGTCTTCGACGTCGCCGGCCGCCGCCACCGTCGCCAAAGCCGAACAGCACCTTGAGCTGGATGAATCCCATCGCACTGAGGCTTTGATTGGAGTCGAAGTTGACATCCATCGAGGACGGGATGAAGCCATCGGCGGTCGTGCGTCGACCGGGACCACGGCCCAATCCATCCAGCTCCCGGATCAGGCGTCGCCGTCGACGACCATCGCCGCCGATGGAATAAAGACGCAGATCCAGCTGGCCACCAACCGCAGAACCAACAACTGCCACCGAATCCAAGAGAAGAAAGGAGGCCAGCACCAACATCACCTGTCGAAGACGATGAAGCACCAACCCCGATCTCCTGCGGATGTCTCGCCGACTTTGCCTCAGGCACCGGAGAAGAAAACCGTCGGGGCGAAGGAGAGGTCGCGAAACTTTATTCCCCAGCGCTGCCAGCTCCTCCACCTCGCCGACGACGCCCGGACAGACACTAGCTCCGCCGCCAACCGACGACGAGCAAACCCTATTTTCGCCGTCAAACATGGACGACGAGCAGGCACTTGACCTAGGACTCGATCCTACGCTATACACAACCGCACGGCGATCCGCCGGCCCACCTCCATCTACGACGCCATGGCGGCTGCTGGAGAGGAGGAGGGCCGGCGAAATCGCCGCCGGAATCGCGATTCGCTCGCTTTTCGCCTTTGGCAACTGTAGCAAAGGGGAAAAGGGCAACTGGCGACTTTTTTTAGCTCAACGGAAGGAGCAAACTGGCGACCATAGTTCCGCTACTAGGCGACCTAGTCAGTGATTGTTCTCTGACTAGGTTGATCTCCCTCGGCATACCCTTCTAGGCAAATGTCGCATTCCTCCCCTGCTCAGCCTCGGTGTCCATAGCTTCCTCAATTATCCTAGCCAGTGATTGTTCTCTGACATTCCGAATTGCCTGCTGCTGCCGCCTCTCATGCCAGAACTTGCACGTCACCACCAGACAAAATATTGCAGAAATGGCAGCGACGAGGTCACACATGATGACCACAGTGTGGTGGCTGTTGAGACTGTCATCGTGCAAGAAAGATCCGAGCTTCCTCAACTATCATATGATATGAAATTACAAAGCCTGTATTAACCAAACAAATGATTCAGTTGGAGTAGGATTTCTTTTTCTTATATGCTTCCTTCAGCAAAAACACATCAAGTAACAGGAAAGAAGCAGTTATGCAAATGTTGATGCTCATGAGTCCTTCAATGATAGGTATTTGGGTTTACCAATTCACATCAGCTGGTAGAGAACCCATACCTTTTCATACATAAAAGATAGAGTGTGGCATCGGATCCGAGGCTAGAAAGAGAGGTTCCTACCCTATGCTGGAAAAGAAATCATGATAAGGCAGTCGCTCAACGGCACAAGCGACCCCAATGTATGCAATGGGATGTTTTGATCCGACAAAGGAATTGTGTGACCAAATTGGTAGGCAAATCTGTAGGTAGTGGTGGAGACAACATGAAAAAGAGAGAGGAATGCATTGGCTAGGGTGGGAGAAACTTAAAATGTCAAAAAAGCAAGGGGGCCTGGGTTTCTGAGATATCTTTTTTTTGAACGCAATGGCAGGAGCTCTGCCTTTCATTTAAGGTGGAAAAGAGAGGTTTATGTACAGAGCACGGGGCCTGGCCCGGCTTAGGAGAAAGAAAAGCCAGATAGAGTAAATGGAAAAGGAACCATATAGGGTCCAGGCCTGTAATATTGCACTAGTAGGAGATAACATTGTCTTATCTTTCAGAGCAGTGTTGTACCACTTACATTTCATACCAATCTTGAGCTATGAGATGCAGCTGCCACAGCGATAATAAGCATCATGATGGCTGAGCTGGGTCCATATGACTACAGTGCAAGAAAGCTATCTTCACCCCCAAATTGCCTCTGCAATGGTGTACAACAAGGGTAGAGAAGGATGATCGTGGCAATAGTAACTCTCCGTGCTGGGAATGTTTGAACAGATCAGCATAAACATTGAAGTGCTATCAGGTAATTAACTGATGCAGGGAACCTTTGCTTAAATTCTAATTGGATATCATGATAAATCTCTATATACAATGATTTTCTGATTTTTTTACAGATCACAGTACAATGACATTGCCATTCGTGTTACTGATCACAGTAACTTGCTGAACTTTAATATTCTATTTTTTTACACCAAATCTTTTGCCCTGCTGATGGCAGTTAGTATGGAAGCATATGTATTCCACACGGTTCTGGGATTCGACCGAAATGGGCCGAAATTTGGTGGGATTTGTCCAATTTGGACAGGCCCGAGAAAAAATGCCACTGGACAAAACGGATGCGATCAATTTAACCACCTATTCCTTGTTTCTATATTCTTTTTTTGGCCTCGGAAAGTTTCTTGCATTTTGAATTTCTTCACTTGGGGCCTGTTTGGATCCCTTCATTTTCGGAGGAATTGGAATCTACTTAATAGATTAGGCTATTTGGCTTGGAATTTGAGATTCTACAACTTTCCAAAGTTCACATATAAGCCTATCTCGAATTCATAGGGTGGGAGATGGAAATGGATTCTATAGATCACCATGCTATGTTTGTACTCTCCAACTTAATTAAAGTTATAGAAATTATATAGCCTATCTCAAATATGTGCCTAAACTATAATTCACAATGAATTCAATTCCAAGGATCCAAATGGGGCCTTAGAGATTTTCTGAAACTTCTAGATTTGTTGTCAGTAGCTCAACATTTCTAAAGCTTACAGATGTATAAGCAATCCCCTATTATAGTTGCAATCACTCCCCCTGACTCCTGAATGTCAAGGGCGCTGGCAATTTTATACATATGAGCACAACTGTAGCAAGTTAGTATGCTCGCCATCTCTACTCTGAGCCCACTTTTGTATAATATGATATCCAAGTCTCTATCACCCACTTTGACTAAATATAACTGCTTTTGTATAATATGCCATGAAAGGCGAAGCAAACCATACATAATGGTAACCAGGACTCTTGTTAATGTCAATGAAATATTTGTTGCCTGAATGTACTATGCCTGAATACTTTTGTAAAACAAGGTAAACAAACTACATTTCTGAGCCCAACCTTATTTAATGCAGCAACTAAGGCTCTATCATTGAACAATTTTTGGCGTGAATGTACTCTTTATCCGTGAGTGCTTTCATAAAATATGTCTCCTTTGGGTTATCCTGGCAAAAAAGATAGAGTGGGTTCTAGGAAATGGGTATTATATGTGGGTTCTAGGAAATGGGAAAACAATTAGATTCTGAGAGGACCATTGGTTTGGGAATTTCAGCTTGGCTATTTTTTCCCCTCAAACATGCAGGAGAGCTGCGTATTATTATATTAAGCAGCTTGGCTATTCAATATTGGCCTTTCTACATAATTAATGAATGGCAAGGCAAGTCTTTAGGAGAGGTTTGGGATAGAGAAAATTGGAAGCTAATATTCAGAAGAAATGTCTCTCAGAGACTGATGAGGCTGTGGTGGGAGCTGGCTAGCACAGTTGAAGGTACAACTCTTTCTGATGAGGAAGACCAGATAATTTAGAGCTTCAATTCTAATAGAATTTACTCAGTTCAGTCTCTCTATGCTGTGATTAATCACAGACGTGTGACCCTGGTTTATGTCCATTTGGTATATAAGCTTCAAATTCAATTGAGAGTTCAGATTTTCCTTTGGTTGCTTTCTAACAATAGACTGTTGACAGGGACAATCTACAAGGAGACCGGTTAGTGATCAAACATGTTTGTTCTGTGAGGAGTTGGCATCGATCATGCATTTATTCTTTGATTATGTTGTTTTCCAGGATTACCTGGAATACAGTTTGAGTTTCAGAGTTCTAACATAGGCTGTGGTTTTGAGTCCGTTGCTTGCCTTTGGATTGCAATAAGAAACATGCTGTTTCGAACAATGTTATCTCGCTAGTCTTGTCTTGTATCTGGAAATTATGCAAAGATGTTTGTTTATTTCACGATGCTATATGGACTGGAGAGAAGATCACCATGTGTACCAATCACCAGGACGCTGAAGAGGTGGTTTCCAATGGTCAGTCAAGATGTCTGAAAAAAGTGAACTACTCCATGTCGCAACTGGAGCTAAGAGCCAGCCGCCCCTCTGATGATTTACTAGAGGGGGATACTGAAACAACTACATCATCTGGACAATTGGATGCTCCACGTTCGGAGGTGGACTCCATCGCTACGGGCTCGACTCAGAGTGAGGTCGATGGCGCTAAATCAAAAACACAAGTCTGTAATAATGCTTGAAGTGGTACCCTTGAGGCTCTAGAACTCTTGTTTGGTTTGTAGCGCCTACAATATGTTGAACTTCAATGTACTTGAACGCTTTATTTATGCAATCTATCTATGAAGTGGACGAAACCTCCCTTCTCAAATATGCCAAACAAACAATTAATCATCTTTAACATGGCTACATTTATTTACATATTCAAGACCATGTTCCCTAGGTGCAGCAACTAGTTTAATATTAACACAACTGCACTATCTGTTATAGCCTTCTACGCAATTGGCTTCACAATGTGGGCAAGCGCACGCAGCCGCGCGTTGTTTTCTACTAGTACTCGTGTGTCAGAATGTTCATATTGAAGAACATATTCCTCGCCTCATATCCAACCAGTCTACTATGATTAATTTGGTAACCTTCAGTCCACCCACCCCCAATTCCCTTATACTTCTAACCAGTTCCACCATGGAGAGTCCAGCCAAACTCACCAGCACCCTCACCTAGGCCGCTTACCCAAGCTCGATTTCCCTAAATTTGATGGTGAGGATGCCCAGTACTGGATCACTTTTGCCACAAATTACTTCAGGATGTACGCAGTCAAGCCAGAAATGTGGATTACCGTTTCTACTATGCAGTTCACCGGTGCTGCCAAACGCTGGTTCCAATCCAGTGAATCCACAATTTTGTCCCTCGACTGGCCTACCTTTTGCACCAAAATCCACGAGAGATTCAGCCATAACCAGCACGAGCTCCTCCATCGGAAACTCAATAGCATTCGCCAATCTGGCTCTGTTCAAGAGTATGTGGATCGCTTCACTGAGTTAGTTGACCAGCTGAAATCCTATAACCCCAACCCTGACCTCATATCATTCATTCAAAAGTTCATTGATGGTCTTCGAGATGAAATTCGCGTTGTGCTTATCATGGCTTGTCCTTCTACACTGGATACTGCTGTTGGCGGTCCTTATGGATCAATTCTAACCACCAATTTAGGCATAAAAAGAGAGAGACAACCATACAGTAACACATATGCTTATGTTGCTAACAGACCTCCACGTGTATCCCTAGTATTTATATTTTTACAGGATTTATGGTGAAACAAGTAGAAGTACACAACATCAAAGAGAAAGCGTAAAAGCAAAAGACGAATTCAGAAAATGCGCAAACAAGACTAAAAAAGGAGCCCACCTTGGAACATACCCTGGGCCTGATCGTACCCGCAGGGGAGGTCCAGGCCCAGGGTAGAACCGACCACGCGAAGGCGGTGGCCAGTCGGCCCCATCATGGGACTGACCGCCCCCAGGACTGGCCGCCCCCTGGTGGCCCCTCCCGGGCCCAGTCTTCTCAGGCGGTGCTCTAGGCGGTTCCCTCAAGGTGGTTTTACCTGCTTCCATATGAGAAAACGCCCGAACCGTCCTACTTGGGCTATAAATAGATGGAGCTCCTCTACTCTACACACACACCAACATTTGGAGCATTACACCTCATATTTCCTACTTGTTCTCTTTAGTATAGTATTAGTAGTCGAGCAAGGCAAAGCTATCAAGGAGAGCTTGTCTCCTTGGAGGAAGAAAGAACATCTTGGTATGAATACAATTCAGTTCTCCTTTATGAGCAAGTTCTTATCTTATATATATATATATATATATATATATATATATATATATATATATATAGCAATGCATATGAATTAGAGTATAGTCTTTTTCATATTATGATCATGACATATGAACTAGCATATAGTCTATGTGTTATGTTCTTGATATGTTCATCAATGTTCTTCATCGTTTATCGAATTAATATGAATAGAGGAAGAACTAAGGATGGGATAATGGTTCGTTGTGCCGTCATGGTTGCTCTTAACCGAACCTGTTAATCCGAAGGGTTGGGGTCCTGGGAGGTTAGGAGTTGTTTCCAATTACACGAGCGTGGTGCTCGGATATGCGGAGATCAGCGGATATGTTGGTGCTCCACGGGCAGAGGGGTAGGTGGGCAGGTGGTGACAGCCCTGTCCATCTCAAGCACTCCCCCACGTTCGGGTATCGAATAGGAGTTCGTAAAGTCTCTATCGGCTGGCAGACCAGCTGCGAGGATCTCCCTATCATCCTAGATTTAGTCCTGATGCTAGACATATTAGTTAGATGTTATTTGCTATTCTTTGCATGGCTGTATAAGACCAACGCCTACTCATGTAGTTTATTCTTTTATTCTTTATTTACCTTTTATCCTTGAGGTTGGCTCCGATGTGTGTGTCCACCATCTTATAAACCAGATTTACCCCTGTTTATGGTATGTCTACCTATGCACTTGTTGGCGTAAAAATGTGACTCTTCATGCCAACTGCCTCTCGCAAGTTAGACAGACCGGAGCGTGAACGTCTCTCTGATCCCCTCGACTTCCTCCAGCAGATGATCCGGTCGATTGAGTCCAAGGCATGCCAGTCAATTTGCCCCTGAAATTGACAAGGTGGAAAGGAATAGTCAAATTATAGAACCTGTCGGTGTGATTCCAGACAGTTCCTCATATATGGCTAAATAGCCGATATGATCAGGGCATTGACCAGAGAGTCAACATCCAACATGTATTTATAAATAAGTTTGGTAAATAAACGTGCATGAATTAAACAACCGATCATGGTATGGTGTAAATAACTAAAGCGAAAGAAAGCATAAGCCATTCATGATACGTGCTATAAAAGTAAAGAACTAGCTAAATCGGCTAATGGCTTTGCTCTCTTCATGTTTATTCAAATAGCCGATTTAGTCTATTCAATACAACATGTAAAAGAAAACCGACATGCATACAATATTCTAGATTAAAACTAACAGATCTACCAAGCAAGCTCAACAAACCAGCTAGTCTAAAGCAAAAACATGTACACGATGTCATGGGTAAAGCTCCTGGTGAATCGGCTAACTTTGCCAATACCGACATGAGAACGAACTAGGTGCATAAACAACATTAAGACAGAAAGAACTACCGTAAGACTATCTACACCCTAGAATACGCACATGTCACGAACAAGATTGATAAAATCTAGCTAATGCAAACACGAGACCGATCATCAAAGCAATAAGAATAAACATGATAAGCATTGATGGCAATCGAATCTAAACAGATAGAAGCCAAATCTATCAATCTTGATCGAACAAAAGATGTTGTTGCAATGAATAAACAATTAAAAAGTAACAACATCGATAACTTAATGAATCTACTAGACTGCCAAATCTAGCAGAGCCGATAACTCGCCATGGGTAACTTAATGAATCTATTAGGATGCCAACCCTAATAGAGCCGATAACTAGCCTATGCTAACGCATACAACAGGAGGTCAAACCGGCCCTATCAAACGATAACATAAACTATTGACAAGTGCTAATGCAAAGATGAGAGGTCAAACCAGCCAAATCATGCATAAACACAAGCCCCTTGGCCATACTAATGGTCGATAGGAGGTCGAACCGGCCCTATCTAGCAAGAGTAAAAGACATGATGGTACTTACAGCAAACCAGAGGTCGAACGATCGATGCAGCCTAACTTGATGAAGAAACTTGTCGAGATCCTAGAAACTAAGGGTTTGGTGGCCGAAGCTAAAAAGATTATATTGAATGTCGAGAGATCTTACAAGGTCCTGGGCTTATATATTTATATCCTAGGATTTGACCAAGTCCTAATCTAATACGACTTGCAAATAAGGAAAAAGGTACGAAGACTGCCTAATCTAGATAACTTGGGCCCTACTATTCCGTCCTGTAGAGTCCTGCATCGTTGATGCACTGCTCTTCGTGTAATCAGGTCAGAGTCGACGTGGCCTATACGCTCCTTCGGATAGTCGATTCTGGTTAGCCAACCCATCCTGATTTAGCCGATTTCCCAAATCTGGCTGTTATCAGCATTTAGCCAATTCCAATAGCACTTCTCTGAGAAGCTCTTACGTGCGCGCTCGCCAGTCCAAATTTTGGTGCAAACAGCACTCAATAAGTAATCATGTTTATATCAAGCTAGATGCATTCATCATGCCCTGGAAAATTATAAATACGACATTGTTGAATACTCATGGATTGAAATGCTACAATGATAGTTTTGTGCACTTGCAGAGTTATTCTTCTTTTTTACTGAGCTCCAGCTTGTCGAGAACGACGCCGCTGCCGTTGTGCACGCTCCTGGGGAGACCATCGCCCGGAGGTTGGAGACTGTCCATGCCAGGGTGCACGAAGTGGCCAGTCAAGGTGTCATCATGGGCTCTTCTTTTGCTCTTGCTATCGTTCAGGCCCGCACAGGTTTGAATCTGTAGAATCTGGACGTCTCACCGCAGATCGTGGATGCCATCGATGCCAAATCCGAGCACTTTGAGGCAGCAGCAGAAGCCATCGCCCATGTAGCTTCAACCCACTATGTCATCGGCAGGCTCCCTTAGTAGACATGTAGTATGATATAACCTTTTGCAAGAGCTTCATCTTTTGTGGGCAATCTGTATAAATGAATGAACAACTTCTACAGTATGTCTTTTGCATCAGACTTAATCAGAACTACTCCTGCCTTTTAATAAAACATTTGTGTTTTGTTTTATTTTTTGCTCCAAAGGCAATGTATGTCACATCGGCTATTACCAACACTCTGTTTGTTTTTACACTGAAGGCGATACTAGTGTATCGGCTATTACATTTGATATTCTATTTGATGACCTATCATTTAATATAGAAAACAAGCCGATTGCCCCTAGATATTTTAAACTACCTTGAATTGATAACTTAACAATATCTGGCTGCATTATCTATTTATATCGGCTATTACAACTTCAATGCTTCCCTAAAAGATACTTTCAGAGCCGACGGCCCGAGCCAGCTGTTGATCCTCATCATTGATTGAGATGAAATATCCATGAAACTCTTTTCCAGAAAACACTCAAAGCTTTCCAGGTCCCAATAGACATGATCAATGGAAGAGATGTTGATGGAATCATAAGCAGGCACAACCTCAATATCATTGTCTATCCATTGAATTATATGTTGATGCATAGTTGAAGGTATGCAACAATTGTCATGAATCCAGTCCCTTCTAAGGAGCAGGCTATAAAATCCTTTTCCATCAATGACAAAGAATGTGGTGATCAATGTCTTACTGCCAATTGTCAACTCAACACTTATTGCCCCCTGAGTGTTAGACACATTCCCTCCAAAATCTCTTAGCTGCATGTCCATTTTGATCAAGTCTTTAGGAGTCTTGTCTAGCTTTCTAAATGTTGAGTAAGGCATAAGGTTGACTGCAGCACCCCCATCCACAAGCATCTTGCTCATAGGTTTTCCATCGACTAGTCCTTTGACATATAGAGCCTTCAGATGGCGATAACGCATTGGCTTGTCAAACACGGCTTGGGAAGTAAGAGCCAAATAAGCAGCTATTTCTTCATACTCTGACTCATCAAAGTCAGAATAAACTTCTTGATCTCTTGACGCTCTGAACTCAGCAGGCAAAATACATTGCATCCCAATAGGAGCCGATTTGCCTGAATCTATTGTTTGCTTGGCCTTCTAGACCT